>NDGM011124508.1:0-10874 GCA_002564305.1 Octomys mimax
ATATATATATATATATATATATATATATATATATATTCTTTAATTACAAAAATTGGGGTATTTCAAAGGCTGTTGGAAAGTTCTAAGTGCCCCACCATCAGCTGCTCATTTACTAGTGTATGAATTGCTATAATCTTCTCTTGAGTTAAGGGCCACTGATGAAACTAAATAGTGTCATCAGACATCCAAGTTGTATTGGATGCCATCTGTGAAGTTGGAAAAGAGATTAAGGCCCCTCCCAAAAATGACCTATGCCAAAACAGTCCCTTTTATGAATAACTAGAAGAGGCTTTTTTTTTCTTTCTCTCTCTCTACCCCTTGAGTGTTTTTACCAAGCATTTGACTGGGACAAAAATCTTACTGCAAATCTGATGAGCCACCAGGGGGTTAAGACTGGCCAAAACTGTTCCCATACTTTGTAATATATGTCATGACTTGATAAGATTGACCAGTATATGGGGGAGGACTTAAGGAGAACAATATCTAAAATGGGCCTGTGCAGCCCTCCAAATTAGCAACTTAGCACATCTGCTAGGGTAAGAAACCTTGCCCACCCACCCCTAGTAAATCTATAGTGGCCTCATCCAGAGGTGATGCCCCAGGCTAGTGATGCTGACCAATAACTGAAACATCTGCACCCAATAGCCCTTTAAATGCTTTTCCTTTAATAGTCAACTTCATCTCTGAACAATTTTGTTTAATCTGTTGAACCCAATAAGTATTAGGAGACTCAATACTCATGATTTGGGTAATTGAATAATAACTGTGATTTCTGTTATAATCAGCATCAGTTTCACCAGGCAAAACCTGGAGACCTTTTAAAATGAGATTTCTGGGGCAGGGGAGATGGCTCAGTGGAATAAGTGGTTGCCTGGCAAGCACAAGGACCTGAGTTCAATCCCTGGTTCTGCCAAAATAAAAAAAATAAAATGAGACTACTGAAGCCTAGCAAGATTCCCTCTGTACCCTAGGCATAGGTCCATGGACTCCAGTAGGAATAAGTTGGGCTCCACATCAGGAGTCAGTAGGAATCTGGGGGAGGACCTGAGCTCCAGGCCTCCCCTGTGGGTTGTGGCTCCCCAAAGGTCAAAGATGTTTGTGGCGGGGGAAGGAAAAGCACTCCTATTTGTTTGCTAGGACCAAGGCAGCCCCATTGGAAGTTGCCATGAATGGGTTGGCCTTCCTCCTCAGTTTTAGATTTATAGCCTCATCTACATGTAGTATATTGCCTCATCTACATGTAGTATATTGGCTAGAAGGTTTTATTGAAGAGACAGACAAAGGCTGTGTAGCCTTTGGTGCAGCAGAACAGCTTTCAGCTAAATGCCCCTCATTCCCACAATGGAAACAAATGACTTTACTTTTTCCCTTCTTTTTTATTTTTTTTTTTAAGACAGTGGATGAATAAGCTGAGTAGTAGCTGCTGCCAAAGCAACTCCCTGTATGCACGTGGGTCATATCTGCACAAATCTGAATCATCTAAGGTGGTATAGGCTGCTGTTTCTGGTCTTAAAGCCTCTTCACACCATTTAATTCATTTTTGAAGGACAATTGTTGAACTATCAATTTGCTAGCTTCCCCTTCACTGATAATCTTTTCAATAGCTTGTAGCAAATCTTGGAAAGGTCCATTAGGGCCTTGCCTAATAGAAGCCAAGTTAAGGAATGTTTTACTTTTACAAGTGAGCTCTCTCCAAGCCCTAAGTAGATCTTAGTTTGCTACATAGTTGCAGTGTAAAAGTCAGTTGATTGTTTGTGCTAGCAAAAGCACGTTCCAATTAGCAAATCTTTTGTAATGGCCAAATTGTGAAACACATTTCCTGCCTGTTTCCTGTTATATTTAAGGAAATTTTCTTTCTACAATAAATAGTCTCCTGGATTGAAACATGCTTTATTCCTTTCCAATCATTTAGGGTCATAGTATGTTTTCCTAGCACTTTTACTGAGCTCAAGGTAAAGGTAGCAGTAGGGCCATAAGGTTTTAAAAGGTGCAGATCCATGAAGACCTACAACTTAGTTTCAATCTGTGACTCAGAGAAATTTTCCTGAGCTTCCATGGCCAGGATTGTGGCTTGCGGCTCCATTAAACCCATTGAATGTTTTGGTTTTGCCCAGATTTTAACCATAGACACTATTTAGGGCCTAACAAATTTGTGCTGCCAGCAACGTGCATAGCTAGTGCCAAAACCACAGGGTACCATAGTCATGACTCCCCTACATAGCACCTGGCACACAGGACTATGGTTGGTGATATGCACCAACCTCTGTGGCTGAATGGGGCAAACAGATGGGCGGGTGGCTGGGGAATCTCGGCTTGGTCTGCCTAAGACAGAGCAAGGGGCCTCCAGAAGCCCAGTTTGTGCGCCTCCCCCTGGTGGCACTGTGCTGCTTGGAACCAACTGCTAGCAATTTAAAAAAACTTTTCCAAGCTAGGGATATAGCTCAGTGGCATCAGTGCCTGCCTGGCAAGCACAAGGTCCTGAGTTCTATATTACCAAAATATAAAAGAACTTTTTCCTTTTTTATCTAATTGAACAAAACTAGAGGGCTTAAACTTTATTTGTTGTTGTTGTTGTTGTTGTTATACCCTCCTTGTCCCATTTGGGACTTGATTATAAAACAATACTCCACACAAAATTCCTTATTGTGGTCTTCAAAAGTAGCACAAATACAAATATCAGAAAAACAACAAATATTTTTATGTATATCTATATACAACTATCAACATCTATGGTTTTTGAACCTGTTTTTCTCATTAATGCAATTGAAATTTTCCCTGTGAGGCTCCTCTTAAGCCTCTTTCTCTCTTTGTGCTCCATTATCTCTCTGGCCCTATTGAGCCTGCTCCTAGCCCTAGTGAGCCCCATCCCTAAGTTTTACACCTAGTGCACCAGCACCAATGCACACCAGTGCAGACTTCTGCTGGTTCCAACCAGTCTACTTCCCTCCCTTATGCGCTCTTTGTAAGTATTTCCTCTGCCCACACTTATTTCCTACAAGTTATCCTGTTTGGGCGCCAAATGTAGGGATCCTCTGGTCTTACTGTGAACTGTTCTACCAGGGGAGACATGGCAGGGCAGCAGGAATGAAAAAGATAGACAAGATGGCAAAAGCTGGGCTAGGTGGCCACTAGTCCACAGGATAGGCAAGACTCACTCCAAGAACAACCAAACCATCCTTTATTTATAGTTCTGTGAAGACTGTAACACATGATACAAGGTTGTGTAGCAACTAATAGCTGGCCTGAACCAGACAGGATCTTTTTCTCAGGAGTGAGGCAGCTTGTTTGCTTTAGGCACTGAGGCCTAGTCCCAGTGCCACCTACACACATTTGATCAATATCCTAGCTTCCTGTGGATCCCAACAGTAAGTATCAACATTGCTGGAAAGTCCAATTTCCATGTCCCTTCCAAAATCTAAAGCAAACTCTTAGCTTTGAACCCCTGACAAATTAAAAGTTAAACACTTCCAACATTCAATGGCACAAGAAAACCAGTATGATTCCAAAAGGTACAAACAACAGAATACCAAGAACTGGGACCAAAGCAAGTCCAAAATCCAGAAGAACAAACATTAAATCTTTTTATTACATGTGGAACATCTGAAGCATGCTATGGCCAATTGTGAGCTCCATTTGAGCTCTATGGCACTTTTGGTGGTAGCTCCCATGGCCAACTTTTTTCCCTCCTTGCAACTTTCCTTAGACAATCCATCTTGCTAGCTTTTCCAAATTTCTGGGGTTTACACTGCACTGTAGGTTTCTCACTCACAGATTCACATACTACCCTCCAAGGGGTATGCTGCCTGTCCTCCCAGGCCTTCTTTGAAATCTAGGTGAAAGCTTTCTTAACCTCAGAACTCTTGCTTTCTGCAACCACCTAAAACCAGTGCCACATGGAACACTTCAAAGTCTGCAACTATCAGTGGGGCAGTAGCTAGGATTTCTTCTCTGGCTCTAAGCATTGAGTGCATGCATCTCTGAGCACTCTGAAACTGCTTCTATGGAACAAATTCTCTATGTTGCCACCATTCTGGAACCTGGTTTTGGTGTTGCCTCTATTCTGGAACATGGTGCTCTGTGGCTTTCTCCTCAAAGCAAACACTTTCAATTTGGCAGTTCTGAGGCTGCAATGAGTGGAAATTTGCTGCTTCTTGTGATATCATCATGTTATCTTTTCCATTCTCTTTTTCCTTCTGGACAATGGACAGCCTCTCAGCTATATCTTTGCAGTCCAAGGCTTTATTGGAGCATATTTTCTCACCAAAATCATCTTGCTGAGTTATTTGCTTTTGATTCTCAATATAAGTCTGACTAAAAACCCCCAACAATAGCCATGCCACTACCTCAACATTTGACTGCCTTGAAATTTCTTTTACAAGATTAATCAATCCACTATGCTTAACCCCAGTTTCAGGTAGTCTCTGAACATGAGCAAAATGCAGACAAACTTCCTGACAAGTCATAACACACATTGGCTGGAGTCCTACAACTAATTCAGTCCTTTTTTCTAGAAGAAACCTCCCCAGCCTGCTCTTTAGTGACAGAATTTCTATTAGCATTCTGGTGCTCTGAGCTCTGGCCAGAGTCTCCCATACAGAGCATTTGAAGGTGTTCCAGCACTTCACTTTCAGGCAACATTGCCAGATCTTCCCTATCTCATCCCATAAGCTATTCCCAAAGACACTTGAGCCACATGGTCAGGTATAGTCACAACAATGACCTCACTTCTGGTACTAATTCTGTTTTGATTCCTTTTCTCTTGTTGCTGGGACAAAATACCTGACCAAAATTATAAGAGAAGTTTGTTTAGCTCACAGTTTGTGGATGTTTCAGTCCATACTCAACTGGGTCCAAGGCAGAGTGGCACATGACTGAGAGCAACAGTTCATGGAGGCAGGAAAACAGCAATGCAGCAAGAGCCAAAAACAAGGGGCAGCAGCTGTGGCAGCTAGAAAGACTGTCTTTCTTCCACTAATTATATTCAGGCTATCTGTCCCCGGGCACTTGTAGCACTAACACCCATAATCTTAGCATTGATCATGAATTAATCACAAACTCTAGAAGCCTGCCCCCAAGGACTGCATGAGATTTTGGGGAAACAACTATACACAAACCATAACAAGCCCACTCTGGGCAATTTGGAGACATAATGAGGATCTGTCTCAAAATAAAAAGAGGTAAAGTCAGTGCAAAAACTCTTAGTTCAAGCCACAAAATTATAATAAATAAATTCATAAGTGAATAAATAAGTAATAATCCATTATCAAAATATAAATTCCTATTCTCATAGATTGCTAACTTTAGAGTTACTGGTTTAAAAACTTTTTCTGCACATAAGTCATTACTTAAAACATTATCAAAGTCACACTTTGCATGAAATCTTATACACCTTTCTTTCTATATTAATCCCTAGTTATAGGCTAGTTTCAGTGAAAAACTTTACTACCACCACTCCAACTTTCTATCCTTTAGCATTCATCTTCTGTCTTAGCCATTTTTATGTCGCTGGGACCAAATATACAACATATGCTAGTTAAAGGTGGTTTCCTGTTCCTTATTTTAGTCCATGTCTAGCTGACTCTAAGAGAGAAATGGCATGATAGAAGAAGGTGACAGAGAAGGGGTGTTCAACTCATGGTGACCTCAAGCAGACAAAAAGTAAGACAAGCAGAAGAGCTGAGTATGAGTGCTGCATCGCACGCCTGGTGACACGGCTCCTACCAATGGCACCCCTGCTGACAGCTCTTTCAGCAGGGAACTCATCAATGAGTTAATCCACTGATCAACATGGAAATCACATGATCCTGCTTAAAGTTCCATCTCTGAACATATTAGGGTTTTGAGGGTTATTTTATATACAGACCTCTATTTTGGAATATATGGTTTCAGAAACACAGTATGACAATGGCACAGCACAATCACATTAGCTTTTGTGCCTCCTTGTCAGTCTCTGGTTGGATGTGCTTTCTCTGGGTGAGTGGTCAAGCAACCTCTGGTGCACTTGTGAATGATAACAAACACAATGAGCAAAAGACAGATACATACATCTCAGGCGAGTACAATATCTTTATACCAACTAAAAAAGTTAATACAGAAAGATTAATTACTACATGATTTATTTGGATGTTCTTCATTTAAAAAAATTAGAGATGGAGAATAGTTAACAGCTTAGGCTGAAAGCAGGTAAAGTGTGTGGCTGTAATTATAGGAAAGTAACAGGAGAGACTTTAGTGGTGGTGTATCCACTCCACAAATTGACCTAGCAAGGCAGGGGCCATTATAATCCCTGACTTGAAATTAAAAATAAATCTACCACGACAAATATTATGGTACTGGGGGAATAAAAAAAATAGAATAGAAATAAAGAAAGACCTGAGAATCAATGCAACAGAGTAGAAGATGCAAAAAATCCAAACAGAAAAACTCCAAACATACTCAGTCATTTTATCATTGACAAAAATGCCAAACTCCACTGGATGAAAGTTAGCTTCTCTAATAAATGTTGCTAGAAAAATTGGCTTTCCAAATACCTAAGAATAAAACCACACCCATGTCTATCATCATGCACTGAACAAAAAATAAAGTGGATCAAAGAGCTTAATATTAAAACAGAAATACCAAATCTTCTGGAAGATTAAAAAAAGGTAGAACTGTGGAAGATATAGGTATAAGCAAAAAAACCTTGTGAACAAAACCACAATCATAGAAGTAATATTACAAAGAATCAACAACTGGGGTCCTATTAAAAAACTTTTGCACAGCAAAATATACCACCAACATAATGAAGAGACAACCAACAGTGTTAGTGAAAAAAAAAGTTGTCAGTTGTTTTTCCTCAAACAAAAGACTAGTATCTAGAATATATGAAGAACTCAATAGATTACAGTGCCTGCTTAGGCAGATACAGGGAACAGCTTTGACCCCTGGCATGCTGGGCTGGCCCTATCCCAGGGGCACACTAAGACAGGGATTGAGACTGGCCGTGGTGGCACGTGCCTGTAATCCCAGTGCTTTGGAGGCTAAAAACAGGAGTATCACTACAAGTCCAATCTGTGTAATGAGACTCTGTAGGTGCAGTACTAAGTACATAAAAAATAACTTTAAAAAATCAGATCCCCTAAATTTAAAATCAAATAAAAATGACTATTCTCAGAAGGAACAGACATTTCTGAGATGAATAAATAAAATAACAAATAAATATATGAAAACTGTTCACCATCACTAGTCATTTAAGAGATGCAAATTAAAACATTGCTGAGATTGCATCTCATTTCAGAAAAAAAATGGGCATTACGAATAAATCAATTAATAACGTATACTGGCAGGGCTGTAGGGAGAAGAAGAACCCTTCTCCACTGTTGGTTGGAGTGTAGACTGGTGCCATCACTATGGAAATTTGTGTGGACATACCTCCATAACTTAAAACTAGGTGTTCCATTTGACCCTGTTATTTCTCTTACTGGTATGACACCAAAAGGGTTAACAGCATCATATCATATATGTGCACCCAGGGTTATAATAGCATAATTTGTAATAGCTAAATCTTGGAAACAACTCAAGTGCCCATCAAGGGGGATATGCGCATAAAGAAGATGTGGTTTTTAAATACAGTGGAATAATATTTTGCCATAAAGAAGGATAAACTTGAGACATTTCTAGGTAGATAGGGGATTCTACTCCATCCAGCACCCAGGCCTAGTATGTATGTGGGACCTTCCCTGCACCTGCCAGAACCTCCTCCATCAGACAGGCCTGGTGTGGGATGCTGCAGAACTCCCTACAGAGCCAAGAGGCAAGACCCACCCAACTAACCCAAGAGCAGAACATCTTGCCAGAGGGACACAGCAGTTTACTTACACAGGCTACAGCAAGCAGAAGCAGAGCACAGCAGCCAGACCCAAGCCAGGCCCATCTGAATGAGTTCAAACTTGCTAGATCTGGACCTGGTAAGGTTAAGACACTTTACTACACCCAGATCTATGATAGCATCCTCTCTCTTTCTCTACTGATTGAAACAGGGGGCAACAGGTAACTGGAGTAAACTAGTCTACCTGGAAGACTCCAGGTTTATCAAGGGGAGGTGATCAGACAGAATTTAGGGGAACTAATTTAAGTGCAAATTCCCAATCTAATATCTGCTTAGCTATACAGTCATAATGTTTTATCTTGAAATACAAACCCATTAGACACAAAAGTTTGTCAACTGCTAAATATCACTACCCAATATTAGTGTTTCTAATTATAGTTGTATAAATACAAAGCTGTAACTGCCTTAACCACATAATCTCTCTTGAGTAATATCGGTATGTGCTAAGGTAATAACTACACCAAAGCTCTATACCAAAGGTCAGAAGACAGTGCTATATAAAATGACAAAGAAAAGGAGCAAAATGCATTCTCAGGCCCCGAGCTCAGCCAGAACAAATGCAGGAGACACTAGCACAGAAGAAACTGGAAATCACAAACTTGAAATTTCTGAAATAATAGTGTCTGAAGTAGATAGATGCTCCTTGAGACCATGCTTTTAAGTGAAATAAATCAAACACAGGTTTAAATATCACAATAATTCTCTTGTTTGAGAAACAAAAGTGTAAATAAGGGGTAAAAAAGAGAACAGAAATCAAGAAGTAGGAAGAACATGTTTAAATGGAAAGAGAACAGGGGTAAGGGCAAATAAGCCAAAAGTAAAACAAAAGAGAGAATAGGAAGAAAATTGAAACAAAGATTTTTGTAAATAAGGGTGAAGAAGGGCTGAAAAGAGGGGGAGGGCAATGATGAAGAAAGAGGAATCAAATGATAAAATGTACAGGTACAAATACCCTATGATGAATGAGATCATTATGTGTATAAATAGTGTATCAATAAAATTAGTTAAAGGAATAAAAAAGAAAGAAAACATAGCACCCAAGATGATAGGTCCATAACTCTAACATGTGATAAAGTGACATTAGATTCACCTTTAACACACACAAATAGGAGTAATAAGAAATCTGGTCAGAACTCTGTATACAATTTGACTGTGTTCAAGTCGACATCATGGAAGTATTGCCCTACAGTTCTGCAACTGTAGAAACCAGGTACTGATTAGTGCACAGGATGATGATGTACTTCTTATAATGTATGATTAGCTCAAACTTTTTAAAGTTAATTAAATTTTTAGTTAATCTAAATGCCAGCAGGATAAGCTCTTCTTTCTCACTTTCAGGTAGATGATTGTTAATCTGATGTCAAAAGCTTCCTGTTGTGTCATGTGGTAGAAGGTGTTGGTCAGCCAGCTCCCACATGGTGACTAACTAGCCCAACTGCTCTATGGCTCCTCACAGACTCAGCTGTGTGAGGTGGACAGTAATGTGAGGAGAGACTTTCAATGGAAAAGAACACTCCAAACAGAACTTTAGAGTGGAGAAGAAGCATGCTAGCATATGACGAGAAGACAGAAAGAGAGGATGAGGCAGTGCAGACAGAAGTCAGAAGGTGGTTAGCAGTTAGGTCCCCCAATGTAAATCACACTCCCAAGTTTGGAAATTTCATACAAGTGAGAAATCAATGGCTGAGCTCATTCCCAAGTAGACAGAAAGGAACCAGTAGCATAAGGAAGAGGAGGAGGAAGAAGAGGGGAAGGGGAAGAGGAAAGAGAAAGAAAAGGAGAAGGAGAGGGACTGGGGGAGAGAAAAGGCAAGAGGAAGAGGAAGGGGAAGAAGAAAAGGAAGAAAAAATAAACATTCTAATTCTATGGCCAATGCAATTCTACCTGTTAGTGCTTTTTTGCAGGATAACTCTAAAGATGTGGATAATTGAGGTTTCTCTAGAGTTGTATTCTCAAACAAATCATTTTTAAAATTATAATATATTCCATCTCTAACATCCTGTAAATGATTTAAATAAAATGGTATTTTAAGCTTGGCAATTCTAATGCATATTTGTTTTCCAAATGTGGATTAAAAGATATTTTAATGTAGTACATTATTTTTTCTTTAATGTGTTTTAATTTTTCCAGTTAAAAGAAGGAAATTTCCAGTCTTAGTAGGAACAGCTGAATGTTTACCATGTAAGAAAAGATTCACATTTCTTCCTAATGAGTATTGCTCCACATCACCATGGTAACAGCCAGATGGGGCGGCTGTGTGCAAAGCATCAGTGGTGCTAGGACTTTTCTGTACAGTCTAGTTTCTGCTTGTCAGGGAATGTGTTAGGTCTACTGACTTGTGTATGGCCAGGTTAAGCTACTGGCTATAATTTTGCAGAACTTGGGTCTATTTATAGATAGCTATTGGGAAGATAAGGTGACTCTGCTACCTCAGGCCATTCTAAAGTCAGGAATTTAACTTCTAGATAAATTAGCTTTATATATCCTGGGACAGCTGGCAAAATTAGATTGTGCCACATGTTGAAAGAATTGATAGTGGAAATTTTGGAAATTTTATTCCAAAGCATTCTCTTTCGTCATCGCAGTTAAATTAAATTAACAGAGATAAATGTTTTAATTGATTACTAATTAAGCATATGGAATATGTTAAATATCAACATGAATATTTTTCTAGCACAGACATTGGCTATAACAGTTCTCTTAGTGATCATAATGCTTCATCATTATCAATAGGCAAGTGAGCAAAGGCAGTTGTACCTTCTCTGACACACAGGATTAAATTTAGCATTAATTCTATTACTATAATTGAACTGAAATAATTCATATCTTTTTATTATAATCACATTCACTTTTTGTCTTTAAAAAGAAGCTTGTTTTATTAATATTTATGAAAAACAACAAAACTGCTTTTGTGATGATCCTCATAAGTTCTTTTTTTAGATTGATTTTATTGAGAAATAAATAGCAATGAGACAGTTTCAAAACCAATTAGTAGGACAGTTTCAAT
>NDGM011124515.1:0-21550 GCA_002564305.1 Octomys mimax
TGAACTCAGGCCCTTGCGCTTGCCAGGGAAGCACTTATTCCACTGAGCTGTCTCCCCGGCCCCATGTAGTTTAACATTTCTGTCAGCACTCTGCAGGCCCCTCCTTTCAACTCTTCTTTGAAGAACAGCGCTGCATAGACAGCATCTCCTTGGGGTCCTTGGTGTTGTGAAACGTAACTGTAGCGCATCGCATTTGTAGCCTACTAAAGATGATAACAGATAACCACATAAAAGTAGGCTATGCACCCACTACATTCACTGTTCTGTTCTCATTATTTCTCCCACAATTATTTTAAATAGCAAGGTGGATCTCAAATAGAAACAAGGTTATTTCTGTTTTGCAAACAGGTCAAAACTTACATGAGTAAGTAAGCATATTTTGAGTATTAGTTATGAAATGAATTCAAAGTTAGAATTAGAAAGGTACAGTGAAGTTGTTTTGCAATCCAAGGACCCAGGCAAGGCGCAGTTGGGACTGGGGAGATAGCTCAGCAGCGCAAGTGCCTGCCTGGCAAGCACAAGGTCCTGACTCTAGTCTCTAATGATGGCTATGAGTCACTCAATGCTCTTCAAGGGTGAGTTGGAAAGGACAGGCCTGCAGACTGCTGACAGAAATGTTAAGCTAAAGAAAAGCATTATGAACTGGGAAAAAAGTGGCAAAAGAAAGACACACTGAGCTGAGGAAAGGAGAAACAGGAAAGGGACAAGGAAAGATACGTGTGTATACACAGAGAGCTAAGATAGTTACCTAGCTAGTTTCTCCTAGTTCCTTAGAAAGCAAGTTTCATGCTAATAACGTTTAGACGAAGAAGCAAGAAGCACGTGTACACTTCACGCTCGAATGGGCTACTACCAAGACAGTCTGCCATGCCCCGACTCCTGTAACTGTCCTACTTACCTGTTGGAAAACTGGTTTCATTGCTTATCCTTCTGCTCTTTAAAATGAAATTGTAGAAGAAGAAAGGAAGTAATGGCCATCCACTCTGAAAGCCTGGTATCTCCAACCTTTATTACCTGTTCTAAGTTGCATGTATATTAAAAACTTCAGGGCAAATAAACACATTATTAAAATTTACTAAACAATGTGATCTTACTTAGTGATTTTTTTTCCCTAAGGTTGAAGAATCACTTTTAAAGGAGAAGTGAGAGTTAAAAAATAGATTTATACTCATTATTTTCCTTTAAATTTGAGAAATTAGATTCAGTTTCAAATTACTAAGAGGACCTTCTTTATGCATTTTTATTCCAAAGCAGTTAGATCTCCATGGAATTATTAGGCCTTGACAGCTGTACATAAAGTTGAAATAATGGGATTTGGCATCTGAGAGCTCCTTAATCTTCTTTCATCAATGTAACTATAATAATTGAAAATGTCAAGTTAAAATGATTGCAAGCTACAGACATCTGTCACTTATAATCATAAAAATTTAGCTATGATTACTAAATGCATGCATCATTCTGAAGCTTATTATAGAAGGTGTAATTATTTGCAAAGTTTAGGAAAGTGTGTATCATTTCACAGTAACTATATATAAATAATGAAATATGATGATAGTTTTTAAAAAATTTAAGAGCCACTTTCATGTAATAGGAAATAAGAACCACTTGCGTCCTAGTGGGCCCAAAACATGTTTCAGCACTTACATAACTCAGGGTGCTGCACAAAGTCACAATTTTACAGGCCCTGAAAGTGGGAAGCACCTCTGTTCCTAAATTTTAGACATAAAATTAAATGAACGAATACATAATTTTTGATTTATAAAAGTTTACCAATCCAAGCAATGTTTTCTAACAATGTTTCCACCACATTTTACAATTTATTTTGTTAGCTTGTTTTTCTGGTGTGTTATATATTTTTGAAATGATATACTTTTTATTGCTAGTGCATGAATATGTGACTTATTGTTATAAACTCATCAAAGTTCTATATTCAGCAGCTCATTGATTTTTGTATAATTATAGCAGTCTTTTCATAAACATTTTTTGGTTCCTTTGTAGGTACTATGTTATAATCTTATATTATTATGAGAACAACACCATTGTCTTTCATCTCCTATTCTTCATTTATTGAACTAATGTAGACATTCAGCACTAGCTTTATTAGAAATGTGTTAGTGGTAAATCTTTCTAACACTGACCATAAATGCTTCTAATAATTCTCAATGAAGTGGCATATAGTATACATGTATGTAGATCTCATGACCGGTTTTCTGGTGTCCAGCTAAGCAGATACCCAATCCGGGGAAGGCTTGGGCTCCTGACGTCACAGAAGCAGGATAACTTGGTGTTACTTAAGCTACCAAGTCTGTAGCTGATAAAAAGTAAAAGTAATTCTAGAATGACGTTCTTTTGTTTTTATTTCAACTTTAGTTATGGTTAGAAATATCCTTAGAATAATAGCCCCAGTGACTGTTCCGTTATGATGTCTTACTGGAGTATTAATTTGCATTTATCAGACGATTAATGAAGTTTATGATTTTTAATGCACCTATTGCTCATAAGCATACATCCTTTCGAAATGGTCCTTAGTCAGTTTTTAAATGCTATTAGTGATCTTGACATTGAAAGGGTACGTAAAGTTTTAGGATTAATTTCTTGTCCCCAATATTGCAGAAATATTATAATTTTTTATCATCGTGTGGTCTATCTCTGAACTGTGTTTATGTTTTTTCTGCTGTGAAGAACTTCTTCAGTCTGAAGTACTTCTGTTGTCTCTGTTTTGTTTTGTTGGCCACGACTCTGATGTCAGTTCTACTAACTCATTGTTTGGACCAATGCCATCAGATTTTTTTCTTTTTATTTTAGGAATCCAGTTTCTTGCATTTGTGTCTTCACTGACTTTTAAAGGTCTAGCTTTACTGTTTTGCATATGAAACCCGTTGCCTGTGCCAACCACTGAAGAGACGACACCCTCTTGTGGATTCCACGAACCCTTTTCGAGTTCAGTAAACTACAAATTATAAATTTACTTGTGGGCATTTTAGGTACTTAAATTTCTAACATTATGTTCGTGTAATGTTTGGATTACTGTAGCTTTGCAACATGATCAGGAAAATTATTTTTTCAGATTAATTTAGCTACTAGATGTGTTTGCATGTGAAAATTAGATGTGTTCTTCTTTTATTTCTGTGAAAACAGCATAGAGGTTCTGAGAGGAATTGCCCTGACTCTGTAGGTCACTAAAACAGCATGAACATCTCAATGATATTAATTCTTCCAACCCATAAATACAGTATTTTTCTTCTGTTCACTGTTGTGTGCCCATTCTTCCATTAATGCTTTCTACTTTTACTTGGAACGCTTTCTGAGGAATAGCATCCTCAAGCTTCTCCTCACTGACTGGCCTGGTGCCTGGCGTACCTACAATCTCTGCATCTCTAGGGAGAAGTGGCTTCTCTGCCTTTGCCTTCTTGCTGGGTGCTGGCTCAGGGCAGTGATGGCTCTACGAGCCCAAGCTGTCACCTCTCTTCTCCACTGGGCAGCAGACCTTGCCAGACTTGTTGCAGCCACTGGCGCCACTTACCACTGGCAAGTCAGGCGCTGGTCCTGCGCAAGCCCAGACCAGTCAGGGTGTCGGGTGCGTAGATCTCCTCTTTCTCTGCCCAAAAAGCAGCTGACAGGATATTCCAGTCACTCACTCTGCTAAATTAAGGATCAAGAGTATTCCTGACCCTCCCAGGGAAGAGAAACTTTTTGTTCTCTTTCTACTAATTGTGATAAGATTTCACAAATATCCCTGAGACGGCAGTGTTGGATCCTGCAGTGGTTGATACACTGTGCCAACTTGGCTGGATCTTCTCGGCGGGATTCTGGGCCATGGATGGCCGACCCTGGAGTTGGTTCTGCCCTGGGGCACTGTTGGTTCCATCCCAGAGTGACTCAGCACAAAAAGTGAATATAAAGGGGTTGAGGAAGGTTTCTCTGCCCTCCCCCGCTTCCTTGGAGAAGTCTGCGTCTTTGAGGTGCCACTTTGCAGCTGTGCCACTTCAGAGGAGCCTGATGTTTGCAGCCAAACCACTTCGGAGGCGCTCTGGTCTTCGCGGTGGAGTGTTGGCCTACTTGGTCAGCATAGAAGAAAAAGAGAGGCTTGATGAATGCTGAGGCTGCTGCTGCTCCTCTGCTCTTCCTTGTTTTCTGCCACAGTGAACTGCTGCCATTTGCCATGGAGCCAGCAAAGTACAAACTGAAACCTCCACACACTATGAGCTAAATAAACCTTTCCTTACTTCATTTTGGGTGTCAAGTACTTTGTCCCAGCAACAAGCAAAAAGTAACTGAGACAGGATGTGCTACCAGAGAAGTGGAGTCATTGTTGTGGCTATTCTTGGCAGTGTGGATTACAAGCTTTTGGAAATGGCTTATGGGAAGAGATAGGAAAGATTTGGAGATGTCGCCTACAAACAAAGCCCTGGAACAGCTTTGGCTGTTCTGTTTGGGAGATTCTGGTCAGAGCTCTGAAGACCAGACTGATAGAAAGCCAGCCTGTAAAGACCTGGCTAAAGAGGTTTCTCCTGGGAAGAAGGACTGTATTGATTGTTGGATTGCTAATGATTTGTGTTATGGCTTGGCAGAATGTTGGTCTGCATTTTGCTCCTGTCCAGAAGCTTCGCCTGGGACTGAAATAAAGCACAGTGGGCTAGTTTATCTTGAAAAAGAAATTTCAAAGCAGCCAAATATTGGGGCAGTGGCATGGTTGTTATTAGGGGCCTTCAGCCAGATTTATGTTAAGAATGAAGAGCAAAGAGCCAAAAAGGATGATTTAAAATGTTGTGAGTTTGGCCAGAAAGAAAGCTCAAAAAAACCTAGGGAATGCAAAGATAGAGCTGAGAGAACCTTCATTTCCAAGAAGGGACAGGAGAGTAGAAAAGACTTCCTGGGGGCACCATGGGAGGCAGCAGGTTCTCACCCTTTGCAGACTCACAATCTCAAGGGTGAGGGACTTTGCTTTGAGGAGAAAGCCAGAGTACCATGTTCTAGAATGGAGGTGGTGGCCACACAAGGTTACAGAATGGCACTGACAGAAAATTTGTTTCTTGGAATCAGGGTCAGAGTGCTCAGAAATGCAGGCACTCAGCACTTACAGCCAACAGAGAAGAATACCTGGCTACTGTTCTAGCTGGCAGCAGCCCTTGGCATCATCCATGTGGCACTGGTTTTAGGCACATGCAGAATGCAGGAGTTCTGAGGTTAAGAAGGCTTCCACCTAGATTTCAAAAGTCCTGGGAGGCAGGCAGTGAGCCCCTGACAGGACAGTATGTAAAGCTGAGAGTGAGAAGCCTATTCAATGGAAACCTCAGAAGTTTAAAAAAAGAAAGGAACATGAATTGTCTAAGGAGAGCTACAAGGAGAGAGCAAAGCCAACCACAGAGAAAAGCCACAGGAGCTACCAGCAGAAGTGATGTAGGGGTGGAGCCACGTAGGGCTTTAGGAGCTCACAACTCATTACAGCTTGCTTTGGATGTTCCACAGGGAATGACAGGACTCAATGCTTGCCCTTCTGGGTTTTGGGCTTGCGTTGGTCCCAATAGTTTGTATCCTGCTGTGTGTACCTTTTGGAATGGTAATGTTTATCTAGTGCCTTTCAATGTTGGAAGTGTTTAACTTTTCATTTGTACAGGGGATCACAAATAAGAGATTACTTTAGATCTTGTGACTTGGACTTGTTAGCAGTGCTGAAACTATTAGGATTTGGTAACTCTTACAGGTAGAACACAGTGCCTTTTGCATAAAGGGATGAGCATGAGTCTCTGGGGGGGGACATATCATGGTTCTAATGTTATACAATGCTCAAGTTGTAAAATGTTAATAAGTATATTTTTGTACCTGGAAACTGCTTAAAGAAGTATAGGTCTAGTTGTCAAGTTTATAAGGGGTGGATTGTAGTGCTTGATACATTGTATTAAATTGGCTGAATCAACTCAGCATGGTTTCAGGCCATGCAGAGCCTGCCCTGGGGTTGGGGGTCAATTAACCTCACCCCTGGGCACAGTTGATTCCTCCCCAGAGTGACCAGCAGAAGAAGTGTATATAAAGGAGTTGAGGACGGCGTCTCTGCTGCCCCACCCCCACTTCCCTGAAGAAGTCCAGGTCTTCAATGCACCACTTTGCAGCCGCGCCACTTCAGAGGAGCTTGGTCTTTGCAGTGGAGCGGCCGTCTTCACACTCAAGTGTAGAAGGAAGAGAGAGGCTTGCCGGACGCCACAGCTGCTGCTCCTCCTCTGCTCTTCATTCTTTTCTGCTGCCATGAACTGCTGCCTTTTGCCTTGGAGCCAGCAGAGTATGGACTAAAACCTTCACAAACTGTGAACTACAAGAACCTTTCCTGCCTTCATTTTGGGTGTCAGGTATTTTACCCAGTAATGAGTGAAATGAGTGAAAAGTAACTGAGACAGATGCCCTTTAATTAGAAAATAGGGCTTTGAAGCAAACTGTGTCTCCTCCCACTGAGACCTGAGCTATAACTCAGGGACATTCTCTCTCTCTCTGTCTCTCTCTCTCTCTCTCTCTTCCTCCTCCCTCCCTCCATCTCGCTCTTCCTCCTTGCCTCCCTCCTTCCCTCCTTCCTTCCCTTCTCTCCCTGTTTTCCTTACTTCCTCATTTTGAGGTAGGATCTCCACGAGTGGCCAAATTGCCTAACTGCATTCAAAGTTGCAGTGCTTTTGCTTCAGCCTCCGAGAATTCTAGGGTCATAGGCGTTTCCACCATCTCTGGCATGAAGGCCATATTTTTTATAAAATGAATTTGATTCTAAGAGGAACAGAGCTCAGGAATAAATCACATGATCATTTTTCAGAGGAACTGAATGAAGTAGAAAAACTGTGAAGGTTTTGTGGTGTAGTTACCTTCCTCCTTCCTATTCATTGCTCTAATGTTTTTATATATTTTATATATGGAAAAATAAAACTGTTTTTGCACAATTTATAATTCTAATTTAAACTCTCTTTTTGGAATCTAGATTCAACATTATAGTATAAACTTTGCCAATATTAATTTTTATTTAGGAATTAGTTCAATTTGAAGTATAACTATTTTAAGAAATTATAGAAATAAAAATTTTATTATTGATTTCCTTTTATTAGAATTATTATGAGAATTAATATCAACAATAATGTCTTTTGCTTTAAATCTTGCTCACACATTTTTGTTCTTCTCTTTTTATAATAGCCCTCTGGAACCGGTTCAATTTGGTGATGTTTTATTTTAAATTCTGGCACACGAAATGAAATCAGTGGTAATTATCACTTTAAAAATTCATAATAGTTACACTTTTTCCCTATGCCATCCATGTAAACAATGATATTATTCTGCTACAACTTCATGATGTTTTCTAAATTTCCTAATTTGTCGTTCTCTGAAAACATTTAGAAAGTAAAGCATGTATTTTCTTATTTAGCAATACAAAATATGATCTTTTTCCTTCAGCTTCCAACTGTTTCTCTAATAATGAATGCCTAAGCAATTTTATAATCAAGATTTATTGTTTGATTTCAATCTAGTTGATGTGATTTTATAATTAAAAATCTTATCTTCTCAGATTTTATGAATTTATGAACTGCAGAAAGGCAGTTCTGCTTAAAACGTCATGTTTCATAGGAATGAAGAAAAATTCTCTTTTTTCTCGATGATCTGCGACTTGCTAATGGTTCTTTGTCTTTGCACAAATAGCCTTAGTTGGGGGACTGCATTTCTCATATGGGCAAGTGAGACTTCTCCTCTGTGTCTATTCATATTTCAGAAGTTCTTAAAAACTGCACATTTTAAGATTTAAATGAAACAAATTAACTCGAGCAGGTAGCAACTTCCATGTGAGCTTTAATCTAAATAAATAAACATAGCTCACAGGATTTCAGCCCGTGGTGTCCTCCTCTGCCCGCAAGCTGCTGGTGTGCTGAACCTCAACCTCTCTTCTCCCGACTCCATGTAAACTAAAGAACTGCTTTCACCCTACTTTTCCAAGTGGTTTAACTTTTTGGTTGTAATTTTTGTAACTTAAAGCATAGCATTATCTACATGCAAGAGGCGTTGAAATAATGAAACGGGTCCTGGTTGCCGCATTCAAACGTGATAGAAAGAGCCGAGACGATTCTACGGAGAGCTGTTTCTTACACTGAGATGGATGCTGAAATCACTTATGGAGCAGTGAAAACAGTCCTATCGTGGTGTGTTTTCCACCTCAAACACTCTCTGTCAGTCTGAGGCACCACTTGGGCAGAGGAGCTGGTAAGCGCACTCCTGGGCTGCTAGCAGGTAGCCCCGATGGAGAGCCATAGCCGTAGCAGGCCAATTGTGTGTTAGCTATTACATCATATCTTATTTCTTTTCATATCTAGAAAGGCTTCATGGAATTCCAGATATTTGCCATTAACGTCCAACGTATTTCACATGTGTGTGAAAATATGCAAAGAACGTTGAATTTAAAAAATTATAAGAAAAAAATATATAAGGGCCGGCGATATAGGCCAGTGGACTAAGCGCTTGCTGAGGCAAGCGCAAGGCCCGGGCTCAATCCCGGCCCGCACGCCTCACGGCCCAGCCCCAGGCGCGCTGAGCTGGCGTGGAGTCCAGGCTGGGCGGCGCACACCTACAATCCCAGCATTAGGGAGGCTGAAACAGGAGGATCGCTACGAGTCCAAGCTGAGTAGAGACCCTGAAAAAAGAAAGCTTAAAAAAAATTAGAGAAGAGAAGTGGTTTGGATCCACCTACAGACGCCCCCCTCGCTTCTAGCACAGCCCTCCGAACGCCCTGCCAGTGCTGCCGAGGCTTGGGACATCTTCCCGCCCGTGTCTTGCTGCGGAGGGTCGGAGCTTCGTTAGTGCAGGTGCGGAGTGCGTGCAGCCCAAAGGCGAGCTCCTGAGCGACGCCACCGCGAGTCCCGGCTCGCCCCCCCGCGACTGACAGCGCGGGGCATCTGGCATCCGTCCGGGCTCCAGGGACCCCCACCAGCCCCGGAGGGAGGTCCACAGGGCAGCTCCGGCAGGCGGCAGGAACGAGCGCTGCTGGCTGTGCGTGAGGGATGCGTGCGGCTGCTGCACGGCAGGGCGCTCTGCTGCGATCACTGTAAAAATCCGTGCGTTCACCACATTGTCCAAGGACGCATCCCACGAGGTCTTTTCTTCGGGCTGGAGGTGGTAATTTAGAGACCACTTGATAACTTTCAATTCCTTTTTTTAGGTAGGTCCAGAGCAACGTTTAGTTTACACTTTCTTTACGCTATGCAAGAAAAAATACATTTGAACAAATGCATTTCATATCTGGTGAACGACTAGGCGAGCCTTGTGTGTGTGTGTGCACGTGTGTGTGTGTGTGCGTGCGCGCGCGCCAGGGCTCACAAGCGCCCCTCTGCGCAGCTCGGCCGCGTAGTATCCTCCCGTCTCAGCCTCCCTGGTGCTGGGATTGAGGGCTCTCGCCCCCTCCGACTCCACATGGGGCCGGGCGCGGGGCCCGAGCGGTGTGCGCCGCCGGGATTGGGCCCGGCCCTGCGCCTGCCCAAGCCAGCACTTAGTCGCTGGGCTGTATCGCCGCTGGCCCTTCGGGGAGCCGTGCTGCCCTGGAAGAACTGGCGCTGCTCGCCCGGCTCCGGGCCGGTTCCGGTGCGCTTGCTCCGGCCTCCCCCGCTCACCCCGGCCTCCGCGCCCTGCTCGGGCCTTGGGCAGCCACTGTTTTCAACCAGGATTTATTGTGTTCATTGTACTTGGCCAGAAGGCAGCCTGATCAAGAAAACCACAAAGCACGTTTCGCTCTTTCTCATGTCGCGGAAGAGTCCTTCACTCGTTGCTTAGCTCGGGATGGTTTGGAAGGCAAACGCTTCCTGCGCCGCGTCTTAGCAGGCTCCCGCAGGCGGAGCGCAGGGCTGCGCTGCCAAGAGCTGAGCGGCTGCGGGGGAGTCACGCCTCACGCCAAACTCACAATCTGCTCCAGCTGCCCTTCTCCGAATTTTCTTTTGTTTTTAGTCGCTGCTGCTTTTTCTATTTTATCCCAGATAGAAAAATAAATCTCAACACTATTAGTACATCTTGACCAGAAATAGCATTAAGTTCATCCTTTATCAAAGATTATTCCGCGATTTTAATTCTCAGTACAGATCCATGTCAGTGCCAGCAAAATTACAAAGAAGCAGTAGGCGAGAGTATGTACGCTTCCGCCGCTGTGCCAGCCACGCCGATGCGGAGCCGCGTCCTAGACTTGCTGCGTCACCCTCTATGCCATTCCTATGGATTACTATTTGAAGAAATCCTTCAAGTCTAAGATAGCTGACAATGCCACATTGCTTATTGTACCTGAACACTGAGTTGTGTTCAGTACATTTGTCCTTTGCTTTTCACTGTTTTCAAAATTCCTGGGGCCATAACAAAAAAATAGTGGGGCCGCAGAGATAGCTCACTGTCTAAAGTGCCTGCTCAGGCAAGCTTAGGCAAAGTGCAGGGACTGTAGTTGGACACCTGGCCCCACATGCCGCCAGCCTTGTCCCCAGGGCAGGTTGAGCCAGCCATAAATAAATAAATAAATAAATAAATAAATATTAAAATTTTTGTAAATTAGGGCCAGGGAGATAGCTCGGTGGTCTAAGCGCCTGCCTGGCAAGCACAAGGAGCAGGGTTCGATCCCCTATACCATAGGCCATGCCTGTCCTGCATCGAGCCGACCACCGAAACAGGGCATGGTAGCATGTGCCTGTAATCCCAGTGCTGGAGAGACTGAGACCGGAGGATCATTATGCGTCTGAACTACTAAATAAATAAATACATGATTTTTAAAAATTAACATTAGATTAACATATGTAAAACTATGTGTATTTCTTTAATTTAAGAATAGTAACATTGTATTACTGACTTAAAATATTCTTTCTTTGGAATTTTTTGTCTCCATGAATAATTGAAAGTAAAGCCAATAAGGTTTTTACTGCTATTGAGTAACTCTTCCATCAGAAAAGAAATACTATGTCTTATTTTGGCCTACAAATGCTTTTGGTCTAGTTGAACATAAATGCTAAATTTTTAATACTTCCTAGAATGTTCCATAAGTAATTTTGTTCAAACTATTAACTTCTGAAATTTTTCATTACTTGTCTTTATTTGCCTTCCTAATTTCTGTCTGCACTATGGAATCTTAGGAACAGTGAATTTGATCTGTAAATAGGTAGACCTATGCTGTATTTATGTAATTCTCAGTACAATAAACCTATTGTGTTTCATAGTGATTTTGAGTATCAAATATTAGAGACTTCTAAGACTTTTTTACTTAGCATAATTATAAGGTACTTTGGATTTACTTTTTGCATGCCTTAGTAAATACTCTGTCATTCAAGTTAATTTATATGAAACACTTTGATATCAACCTCAAAGTAGTAACATAAATGATTTTCAGTGGCATCTGCAGATGAGATATACTAGCATCTTTGATTTATCTAAATAAATGTTTATTAATGATCTAACAGATGTACATGGTGTTGCTTTCTGTTTTAAAAGAACCACTGGAACTGCTAAATTAATAAACTGCTAAATTAATAAGCTTTAAAATGTAAGAATATGGAGCAATCAGTGAAAATACTATGTAACAATTACTATGGTAAAATAATTTAGTGTATTTATCTATAGGATAAAGGCTTTTATTAGTGCAGAATAGTATTGAATAAATTGTAATGAATTTTCTGTAGGATATAGGAGAGACGCCAAAGCTATTTCTTACTTTATATATTCATATGACTGTCTATATATCTGTCAGTTTTTCATTACTTATCTTATTTGTTCATGAGAAGAATGAAACTGTTGTTAAGGTGGGAAAGAACGTAGTGTTGGGTTGAGGGAAATATTAGAGGGCCAGCCTTAAATAAATTGAGCTTAGAATATCTATTTTTTATGCAAGTATTGATGTAAACAGTGGGTATAAGTTTGTAGGGAGAAGTACAGGGTAGAGACAAAGATTTTGCAGCTATAAACAGCACTCTATCATAAGGTGGGCTGCTAGTCACAAAAGTGAGTTTGGAGTCCAAATACTCCAAGACAGAGCCCCAGGACAAGGCACCACTGAAAGATGTGAAGAGTCAGGAGAGCCCTTGAGGAGACCAACAGCAGGGTCACTGGGAAGGGACAAAGTCAGTGAACCTAATACTTTAGATCTGAATGAAAATGGCTCATTCTGAGCCAAGAGCAGAAAGAATGAGGTGTACTGATTCTCTGGCCCCTACAGTTCTAATTCACGGACCTCTAAGTGAAACTCTGCACACCACGCAGTTGTCTGGGCCACCACAGAAGGGGAAGGAAGACGAAGCAAGAAGCAAGCCTGGAAATGTTGAAGAATCACTAAAGCTTTTCAAGCCTTGAGGGAAGACATCTGTTAACAGAGATAACAAAGGCAGGACCCGCGTCTTTCTTCCAGGTTGCTTTCTCTGACCTCTCTGACCTCAGATAAGAGGGTTGTCGGTGTAATCACAAACTTGCTCACACGCAGCTAAAGATGCATGAATTGCATTTCTAGGTGAAGTTGATGGAGACCGAAGGATATTATATAATTAACTGCAGGGAACTTGACTCAGTATTAAAAGTAACTGACTAAGTCATTCATTTATTCATTCAAGAAACAGTAACAATTTATTCACATTGTCCCCAAGGAAAACTTGTGGCTAATGAGAAGCAAAAATAGAGGACATAATAAGGCATAGTGTAACCTTCAGACTATGGTTTGAAAATAATAAAGGAATTGCCATCTGAAAACTCAAGCATAGAAAATCCCTAACGTAGACCATCCTAAAAGTCTCTCACATGTTGGGGACATAGTAAAATTATCAGTAGTACAATGGTGAGGACAACATAGGAGGGGCCATAGAAAATAATATTGTAGGGCCGTGAGATAGCTCAGTGGACTAAGCACTTGCTTCGACGAGCACAGCGACCAGGTTTGTCTCCAGCACCATATGCTGCATCAGCCCGCAGCGTGCTGAGCTGGCCACCGAGACTGGGAGTGCTGGCGCGTGCCCGTAATCCCAGCACTGTGGAGGCTGAAGAAAGGAGGACCTCTACAATCTGAACCACGAAGTGAGAGCCTGTACCACATACTCAAAAAAGATAGAAAATAATAATGTCAGAAAAGCCAATAGTAGGCAGTTGTTGAAAGGACTTTTATGTCAAGCTAAAGGTTTTGGATTTTATCCTGTAAATCACAAAAAATACTTTTAAGCGTATATCCATATATACTTTGCAATGATATCATCATTGGTTTTATAGTCATTTTAGTCGTTTGGGAACAAGTATCGATCGGGCTGTCTGCCTCACATCATTCAGATGACATAACTCGCTGATCAACTGAGAACTTCACATTTTCAGCAGTTGTTCTGACATGTGTATAAAATAATCTCCAAGTGAAAATCTTATTTTTAGCATACCTAATTTAGTACAAAATTCTTTACAGCAGTTATCTTTGATTCAGCTCTAGCACAAGTCTTACAAGTAAAACTATACTTTTGATGTAAATAAAAATTTTAATCTTGATGAAGAATAATGTAACATGTTTAAGATAAAAATGACATTAACATTGCTTCTCAGCCTTTTGGATAAGATCAAGTGCAAAAATGACATTAACAAAAACCCCAAACTTGTTAAGTAGTCCCAGTTAAGGAGAGCAGGACTAAAATCTTGGCTGCATTGGTATTTTATTCAGCTGATGAGATCTGCAACGTGCCACCACAGTGTTGATGGAAATTTACTTTTTTTTTTTTTTTTGTGGTACCCGGGACTGAATTCAGGACCTTGCGATTGCCAAGCAAGTGCTTATTCCACTGAGCTATCTCTCTGGCCCCAAAATTTACTTTTTAATGCATACAATGTTGCACTTTAAAAATTTTCCATGTTTTCTACACTATCTATAATAGTGTCACCCTTGGAAAATGCATTTTGTTAAATATTAAGAAATTAAAGCATATTGTCAAGGAGAATGCGTACAAATTCAATCCACTATGAGCTGGGTGAACATACCCTGCGTCCTGAGTTGAAGGATAAAAGCAAAAGTGATGCAAGTCAGGTTCTCAACAGTGAACTCGAAAGGAACAGCTTTAGGTTTGTGATCCTCACGAAGCCCCGTATCATCCGAGTAGTAAGAAGTGAAGAGCTGCGGGCCGGGAGGTAGGATCAGAAGGGGCTCTGAGGAAAGGGTAAGGTGTGCGATTCCCTGCTGACCCTTCCCTTTTCTAATTCGTACATGAAGGAGAAAGCTGTTTTTCCTAGCATTGCTCAAATGAAATAACTTTTAAAAAGACAGTGAGGGGCTGGTGAGATGGCTCAGTGGTCTAAAGCACCTACTTGGAACAAGCTAAGCCAAGCACAGCACGGGACCGCGGTTCGATCCCCCAGCACCACATGCCAGCCAGCCCTGCCCCCTTGTGGGCTGAACTGGCCACACACACACACACACACACACACACAAATAAATAAATAAAATTTATAAAAAAAAAGTAAAAAGACACTGAGAGAGATAATTCTAGTAATTCTAGTGCATATTTTTTTTGTTATTTTACATGACTTTGGCTGATAAAAATTTGAATTGAAGCCTCACCAGATCAAGTGGATTTAGGGTAAAAGAAGCAAATAAACAGTGTATGGGGATTGCATAGAAGTGGAGCACAGATAGTAGAGAAACAAGCATGGTCTGTCCAAGTGGAATGACGGGTCTCCAAGTCGGGACAGTTAGAAAGGATGCAAGTAACGGACGTGGGCTCTCTTTCCTCTTGCTCCTGCCCCCTGAGTACTGCGCGGCACTGCGACAGGCCTTGAAGTTACAAGCGCCCAGCAGTCCGAGTTTGTTCATCTTATGTGGTATAACAGAGGTGGTATCTCGTCTCCTTCTCAGAAACATCCCAGCCTGCACCACCAGCCTGTGTCTGCCATTCGCAGTAGGCAGCTCCTTCTCCTTTCTTTCTGCCATGCGTTGCTCTTGTCCTTGGGCGCTGAGCTGCCCCTTCCCTTGCTGAGTTACGGCTGAGCCCCTCCAATTCAGTTAAGTATTTGATTTGAATAATAGTTTTCTTATAATTCTGGAAGGAATATGCTGGCTAGAGAAGACAGTATTTATAAATTTAAAGTATATCCTTGGCAGCAACATACATAATTTATCAATGATTTTACAGTGTTAATTGGCAGGTGTTGTATCTCATAAAATGTTCAGAGTCCACACAGATGATAAAGGTACCAGATGGGACTTGTCCAAGAAAAAACAACCTTAAAAGCTTTTCCCTTCTGACTCCCTAGGAAATTATCCTAAATATTTGAAAGGAAGTGAATTCAAAAGAATTTGCAAAGCAAATCTTTCCGACTTAACTTTCTATACATTTATCTTTGCAATATTATATCATATCATATAAAGTCATGATGATGACAGATGTGTGTTGGATTTTCATCATAGGATATATGCATATGGAGTAGAAATTCATACAACACAGTGTTTAGACATTTGTGTGTATAATAATTCTCACAATGCCAATCAGCTGTTCTGCTATATCACTTTTTAGCTATCATCCTACAACATAGACTTCAACAGTTTCATATTTTTTGTTTAATTCAGATTCCTTTACTAATTGATTATTAATGTTATTTAATGCCTTTATATTATTGGTAGGAGATACTGCATGTCTCATACTACAAATATAGATAATTTTTATACTTAAACAGGCCTATCAGTAGCCACTGAAGGCAATAAGCATTTTTGTTATGATTATGATCATCACAGTTTCAAATTGATATTCAAATTTGTAAGAGATAATAACTACAAGTGATGTTTGGGTTTTAATATCTTTTTTACAATGTGCATTTTTAAAAAGGCAAAAGATTTATACAATCTGAAGAGAAAGCACAGTATGCAATGTTTTTTTTTTTCAGTAAAAGTTCTTCAGTACCTTTTGTACCTGCAATGACTGGAACAGTCTGGCTCCCTGAAGTTTTTCCTCATTATAGAAATCTGTGTAGTACCCTACATCTTAGATCAATTTCACTTCTACAGCAACATCGAGTGGAAGCTGCAGAGCCCGCCCATCTGCCTCCTGTCCTTGGTCATGCACACCTGACCTAGACCAGCACCCTTGTGTAAATGGCCTATTTGTTACAATCTCTCAACCTACACTGGCACATTTTTACCCAAAGAGCAAAGCTTACACTAGGACTCACTTTTGGCTTTGCAGGTGCCATGAGTTTTCCTGACTGTGTGATGGTGTATACTCATGTCTGCACCACACGGTGTCACTGACCTGAGATGCCCAGTGCTCTCGCTGTTCCTGCTCTCTGATCACCAAGCCCCAGGAAACATCACACTTATTTCAGGATACAGAATGTCATTTCATTGGAATTGCACAGCATGTAGCTTTTACAGACCGACTTCTTTTATTTAGTGGAATACATATACGATTTCTCCACATTTTTCTTCCATGATCTTCATAGCTCATTCCTTTCTAGAGTTAATCAATCCTTCATTGTCTGTCTGTATCAAAGTTTATTTGATCACCCTCCACAGAATATATCAGTTCCTTTCAATTTTTGGCAACTATAAATAAAGTTACTACGTAGATCAAAGTGCAGATTTTTTCAGACATTAATTTTCAGCTCATTTGGGATACAGGATCAAATTTCTTTAATTATATGGTAAAAAATATACTGAGTTTTGTAAGAAATAGCTATTCTGAGCTGAGGATGTAACTCAGAGGTACAAATATTAGCAAAGCATCACTAGCAAGAGTAAGACCACCTTCTAACGTGGTTTTGCTATTTGCATCCTAAGAACAGGGCTTCATTCGAGATCCTGCTGCTTCACTGCTTCACCAGCTTTCATTGTGTTTTAGATTTGGACCATTATAATCGAGTTGTAGCGGGATTTGAATGTTATTTACTTTTCTTATGATGTTGTGCATCTTGGTATATGGCTGTCATCTGTATGTTTCGTTTAGTGAAAGATCTGTTCAACATTTCTGTATTTTTTTTGAAATTGGCTTTTCATTTTCTCATTGTTGACTTTATGAGTCCTTTGTATATTTTTGGTAACAGTCCCCTACTTAGTATACCTTTTACACATGTATTCTTGAATCTGTGCCTTGTCTTTTCATTCAATTGACAGAAATTTTAAGTCCTGCTCATTACTTCTGTCTTCCAAGTATCTTATTTTTGATAATACGTCTGACAATCATTGCCCTGTACAAGGTCATATAAACTTTCTCCTGTATTACTTTCCAGATATTTTCTATTTTAACATTTTAAACTTGTATCTATCATCCATTTTGAGTCAATTCTTGAGAAACGTAGAAGGCCTACATCTAGATTCAGACAGCTGCCTCTTGCATACACATCTCTACTTCTCCATCATTTGTTGAAAAGATTGCATCTAATCCACTGCACTGCTTGTTTTTCCTTCACCCTCAGCTGGCTGCGGGCTGGGTTCTACGCTTCCTCTCCTGTTCCTTGCTGTAACTCTGTCCATGCATCCATATGACTGTGTCACCATCAGTGGTTTTACAGTAAGACTTGAATCAGGTGATGCCAGACTCCACATGTGCTCTTTTTTTTCCCCTCTATTGTGGTGGTTTCTAGGGGTCCTTTGCTTCTTAGTACAAACATAACAGGTTTTTTTTTCTATCAGTGCCACATGTGTCAGTCAGCTTTTCATTACAGTGCTGTGATTGTAAACTTATAAAGATAAAATTAATTTCACTCCCAGTTTTAAAGGTTTCGCGTCAGGATCAGCTGACTCCATCACTTTGGGCTGCGGTGGCACCAAGGCCTGGGGTTCTAAAATGAGTTGTTCTACAGTATGGAAAACAAGCCTCCTGGGAAAAGCACCCCCTTCAGGGCTGGGACAACTTACCCTGCCAGTAAGTAACAAGGTACTGCAAAATGAAACTATGTTTAACTGAAGCCCATATTGATAGATGAAGAAGCAGATGTATGTGTAGTACCACTTAGAGACGCACACACCCATAAGTGCACCAATATACAGTTTCATATAGTCGTAATAAACTAATCATGAGTTTATGCTGATATTATCAGCTCTACACAACTACCACAGGGCCTATGACCGCCTGTGGCTCCTGCTTACCTGCAAATTTCCACACTGAACATACTGAAAGCTGGAAACAAGGTCCACCAGCCTGTATCAATTTAATTGTTAAGTATATAACTTACAGGGTTTTGAGATGTCAAGACATAGCTTATTGGAATACAGTTTTAAGTAGAACATTGCTCTTCTCCGCATTTTATTTTACTTCATTTTTGCCTAATGCATTCATTGCCCAAACTATTGAAGTCATCGTATCTCTTTCTCCCCACTTGCTGTCTGTGAAGTGATTCCTTCATTTTCAGGACTAAGTCAGATGCTCCTCTTACACGGTGCATTCCTTTCTGAGAACCCCAAATGTCCTACATAACCACAGAATAACAGCATGCCATTGCTAAAGTAAATATTTAAAAATATTCTGTTTTCAACATGAATATATTAAGATTTACTTTGAATTCTGTACAGTTCCATCAAATTTGAGTTGTGAATAGTTTTAATGATAGTCATTAATTTTTACTTTGTTTGGCTTATCCTCGCCATAGGGAGAGCAGTAACAACTTGCGCGTAGTCTGCATGCCAAAGCTGGTGCCAGTGTTCTCTATAAGTTCAATAAGCAGATATTCTCTGATGTTCTTCTGTAACAGGGGTGGTGCTTTCTCCAGAGCCATGCTTGGAGGAGAAGCCCTCCAGGCCTGCGCCGCACGTCCTGAGGTCAGCGGTTCTGATCCCAGCCCTTGTCCCTACCTGGTGCCTTGCCCTGCCCTGGGGTAACTTGGCTCCTGGAGTCTCCTCCTTCACTTTTTCATCAGTCCTTATTTATAAGAAGGAGGACTGCTGGGGAGCCTGGGGTGCACAGAGGCAAATAGCACTGCAGTTGTCCCTGATTTTATTTTTACATATTTCGTTATCAAACTTAAGTTTCTTATAAGTTAATATGTATTTACTAATGTGATTAAAAAATAAAACACATATTGATCACTTTAATATATATTGCCTTTGAAATGCATTTTTCCAGGTGTATAAAATTATATATAAAATATATAAATTTATATATTTGTATATTTATCTATTAAAAATACAAAGTTATATTTTGTACATATCTGTTCATATTTTGTATATATGTATGTGACTTTATATTTGAGGATATATAAATTGAATTTATTTACTGTCATAGGAAATAAAACTGAAAAATTTCAACTTACCAGTGTGTTGATCATTTGGATTAAACCCCTTGTTTTGTGTTTGAACCCATATTGAAGTGATTTTCCTGTATTTGTGACAATATAGATGGTTATGCCACATAATTTAATGTCACAAATTTCAATAGAAAACTGAAAAATGGAAACCTCTATTTTTTTAAAGAATACAATATAGTTTAAAACAGCATTAAAAACAAAACAAAATTTTATTAAACAGCATAATAAGAATTCAATAATGGTTGCTGTATTGCATGATGCCATTATTAAAATTGTTGTTTAGCTTGCCAGATATAAACCTGCTAACTTTGTTGAAAAAACAAAACAACAGCAAAAATTGTAATTAAAGGGCCGGCCAAATAGCTCAGCAGATTAAAGCACCTGCAAGCAGGCGCAGGGGCCGGGGTTCGATCCCCAGGGCCTGTCGTACCGGCCCCATCCCCGGGGCGCGCTGAGATGGCAATTGAGACTGGGCGTGATGGCGCGCACTTGTAATCCCAGCGCTTGGGAGGCTGTAAACAGGCGGATCACTATGACTATGATCTAGTAGTGAGACCCTGAGCACCTTTCTCTAAAATACAAAAAAAAAAGTTAAAAATTGTAAGGAATTAAAAAGAAGAAGAAAAAAAAAGAATAAGAAGAAAAACTTAAGCAGTAACTGCCTATCTTAAAAGAACAGCAGAAATCAGGCACACAATTATACAGACTATCGTGCAAACTTCTCCCTTTAATAAAGTCTGTTGGTCTGCTCAAAAAGACATCAGTTACCAATTCTGCTGACAATGATATATTCTGCTCCCTCCAAATAAGTCGTTAGGCATGAATTAGTCATAAAGAGGTGAAGAACAATTATCATAGAAGTTTTATTTAAATATATTAGTTCCAAAAATTAGAAATCCTATTGAAATAAGCGGCATGAATTACTAATTCATTTTTAGATTTATAGATAATTCAAATACTTGAAAATAGGAGATGTGTCAATGAAAATTAATTAATAGCATTACATTGATGCTAAATATGTTTTCTAAATGAAAACTATTCCTGGAAATGCAAGAGAAAGTGTAAACATTATCTATTATTTGTATCTGCCCTTCATAAATTAAGTAAACTGTTATTGTTTTATATTTTGCCAAGCAAGACTATTTCTCCTGTTTTTGAAGCTGTAATTCTAGGCTATAGTTTTCCAGAAGATAATCATGTGTGGTCTCGCCTCACTGGCAGTATTAGTTAGTCCCCACTTTGGACTGACAATGATTATTTATCAGTTAGCATCATTGTCCCAGGCAACGCGTCGCCAAATAAAAAGTGTTGAATACAGTGAGCTTTATCAGAAATTCTTTTAAGTACTTCCTGAAGATATTTTTAAATGTCACGTAGTCAAAAGCTGTTAGCATATTTCAAAAACCAGAAATTGCGTGTATTTTACTTTCCTACCACAGAATAATAACAAGCCATGCCTAAGACAAATATTTAAAAATATTCTGCCATTTCTGTACCACCAACAACACTAAAATCATGTGGAAACTTAAATGAGCCGTCATAAATCGTTTTATTCAATAAAAAACTAAAATACCCATCAACTGAGGAATGGACAAAAACACGCGGTGATTTTATAAATTGCAGTATTATTCATATATTTAAAAAGATAAATATAAGCTTTTTATAGGTAAATAGATGCCACTAGAGACCACACACATAAGTGAAATAAATCAAATTCACGTGTGTAAACACTGTATTGCCTCAATGCTGCAAGAACCTGAAAGAGTACATAAAATTTGAAAGGTAGAGTAGGTACTGTGCAAGGGAAAGGAATTGCTCAAGGGAAAAGAACAACTGAGGTAAGAGGGAGGAGAAAAGAAAGAAATAAGAAAGGGAAACACCATTATGGTTATACACGGGACAGCTTGGATAACTGCATTGCTGACTCCTACTGGACTATGGAAAGGAACAGATAATGTTCCATTTGGTTTCCTTTTAATTTTTTGAGCAATTTTGCATGCTTATATCTGGTAATCTGAACAACTATTTTTATATAAATTGTATTGAGAAAGAAATGGCACTGAGACAGTCTCAAAACAGGTTAGTAGGATGGTTACAGTAATTAATACATTGCACATTGTCTTCATAGTAGTTATTCATAGTATAAGATGAAGACGTGATATCTTCTCTAAAAACTATTAGTACAAATCTTTCTTCTCATTGAACAAGAGAAAGTAGCTGTATATGCATCCTAATATATATCTATATCTCTATATCTATATCTATATATTTGAACATCAAATAATGAGAAAATCATGTCCTTAGCATGTCATGTGCTCAGTTTCCAATTATA
>NDGM011124558.1:0-12779 GCA_002564305.1 Octomys mimax
TCTCTCTCTCTCTGTCTCTCTAAATAAATAAATAAATAAATGTTTAAAAAAAAAAAAAGAAAGCATTTTAACCCCAAATTCTTTACAAAATGTGGGAAAAAAAAGAAAAATGGATTTAGGAAATGTATTAATCACTTTCTATTCACTGAGACAAAAGATCAATACCAATAATTAAAGCAGAGCTTTATTTCATTTATAGTTTCCCTTATGTTCAGTCCACAGTTGACTGGCTTGGAGGCAAAAATTGTATGGGAGAGGGACATAGTAGGGGGAAGATGTCCAACTCACCACACACACAAAACAGAGAAGAAAGGCTCCAGGGCCAAGAATACAACCTGTCAGGTTATATTCCCAGTCAGACCCCTCTTCCTAACAGTACATTCAACTACTGAACGAATCCATGGGTGAATCATCTCATGAATACCATGCCTCATGACCCAATAACCTTCTAAACACATTGACTTAGGAGGCACATTTAAAGTCTGAATCATATATTGAAAGAATGTGGAATAACAATTATTGTCAAATGTTTTTGAGTATGAAGCAGTGTAGTTACTCATTAAGATTTATAAATAGTCAGACGGGCTGGGGACATGGATCAGTGGAATAAGTGCTTCCCTGGCAAGCGCAAGGGCCTGAGTTCAATTCCCGGTTCTGAAAAAAAATAAATAAATAAAGTGACTCAAGGCCAGCCTGAACTTCACAAGGAAACCCTGTCTCAAAAAGACAAAAGAAATATAAATAGTCTGAGGATTTATTATAATTTCAAATGTATACTTTAATCTTTGTACTTGTTAGGTTTCTTGTCACTTGTACACAATAACCAACACTCACAACTGAAGGAAGAGAGACTTAATTTGGCATTCAGTCCACAATCATTTGGTTCCATGGTGAACTCTCGTGGTAGAAAAGGGTAAGAAAGAGAGGTTGTAGTTCTTGGGCCTGGATGCAGAGCAGGGGAATGCTGCCGGAGAAGAAGGCCTGAGGGCCCATATACAGACCTAGGATTATGGCAGCACTGCCTGATCAAATACACCTGGATGTGTGCTCAAATAATCCTTGAGATTGATCTGAAAGCTAGTCAAATTGATACCACCCTGTCAAATACCACCTCTGAAAATCTTGATAATCAAAGATATCTCAACTTATTTTCTGTTTTCCTGGAGAATATTCAACAGCAAGAATTGCAGCAGCTCCACAGTTTACCACAAGATCTCTCATGAGTTAATCCTGAATGTAAGCCTCCAAATTGTCCTAAAATATGTTTTATTATTTTGCAATGCTGTAATACATTTATCAATATTTATTGGAAACAGACTGCCATTCTGCAAATAGCATTGTTTTAGTGGCTTAAAATATAGCATTCTTCATGCTGGAAAGTTAAATGAACATTGAAAGCAAGCTGCATACATTTTTATAAATAGAAATTATCCTGTCTTAATCACAAAATAAACGCAAGGATATAATTTATTTAATATGGTGCAACTCTAGTATTTACCATGAAAGACGCAATAATCCCTTATTCAAAATTTGAATAGTTTTCAGCATTTTTCAAAAGGCCAACTCAAAGTTTCTTATTAGACTCAAAGAAAATTGTTTCCTGTGAATCAATATAAAAACCAAAACCAAAGTCTGACCATGGTGGTGCACAACTTTAATCCCAGCGCTGGCAAAGCTGAAAACAGGGGGATCACTATAAGCCTGGAATGTGAAGTGAGACCCTGTATCAAGTACATAAAAAACTCAAAACCAAATTATGCAATTCAAAGACACCATCATGTTGAATGATTATCTCCATGTACAAAAGGAAGAATAGAGAATAGGAGAGAATTGGAAAAAAGGTAGACTGAAATGCAGCAGAGAAATTGTTAAGTCATGTAGTTCCCTATGTGGGACAGTAGTACACAATGGACCAATAAGAGTTTTAAGAATCTGGAGCAGCCCTACCACTATAGCCTTACAGGTTTAAGCCCACACAGAATGTCTCTTTGGATGGCTCCACTTATGGTCTGCAATATTCCTCCACAGGTGTTTCATATTCCAAGCATTTTGACTCATTGGTGTCTCTACAGGTCATTGTTTGTAATTCCCAGAGCTTCACTTCTCTGTTGTTCTGTACCTGGTCTTCCACGTCTTCCTTTGAAATTTGAGTAGAAATTTCTGTGCCCTAAAACAATTGTATTCTGTCTGTCAGCATCAATCATTACCTTTCTGTGTACTTGCTTCATATGGACAACACCAAGAGTAGAGTATGGTTTTAGGTCTTTCTTGATTCCTAGAAGAAAGGGAAGAGTGAAGTGATTTCTGGGAAAGCATTTCCTGTAAAACATCCTCATTGAGGAGATTTGCACAACTTCCAGATAAAAGGTTCATTCTTTTTCACCCAGGAGCCAGCTATGTTTGTGATATTCTTGATTTCTACAGTAACCTCAAAGAATCACTTTTTTAATTCCATAAAAAAATTTGGTTTCTTTTTAATACACTCATCTTTTTAGCAACTAAAACATCTTTTGTTCTAAGCTTACAAATAGTTTCTTATGAGATATATATTGGGATTTCTTTTATTCCACTATGCTTTCTCCTCAAATTCTCCATGTAAATCGTGCTAAAAGCAGCCAGTACTATCCATGACACCTTAGATTTTTAAAATTTCTTCCTTCCAATCATTTAATTCACTATTTGTAATCTGAGTCACACACAAAAGTGTAGGTGCATGTTTTAACAGACTGGAACACACAAGACTTCCTATTCATCAGCCAACGTAGATTGTTCCCAGCTGAATTGCCTTGCTGCTTGACTTCACACATTGCTTCAATATTCTGGTCATGTAAGCATAGACCGGAGTCACTCACCAACCTCTGCACGCAGCGTCCTAAGCCCTATTTAACCCATGTCTTCAAAGCTTCCCCAAACGCTCTCTGACCAGTTCCTCAGGGTTCTGTCCACACGGTTAAGTGTGGTCACAAGGAACCAGCTTCTCTGGTAGGATTTTCCTTTAGTGGATTTCCTGTAACTGGGATACAGGATCGCAGCACCAACTTGAAGAATTAGCGATCTAGTTGACTCATGATTTCTCGTGATTTAGGTAATCATTGTAAACATTTATGGTGAAGCACATGAGAAATAAAAATACTTAGTTCATGGTAGCCAAGAAACATGGAAAATCTTCCTAAAATGTATTTGAAACAGTAGAGACAGAGAAGAGCAAAAACAATTCTTGGCAACAAAACAAGAGCATGAGGTATCACAGTCTCTGCCTTGAAATTATGCAGCAGAGGTATCGTGACAAAGTCAGCCTGGTACTGCCAAAGACCTGAGGATCAGGGGGATACCTTTGAAGGGGTAGACACAACTCCAAATATATTTGGCCACCTTATTTTTGTCAAAGTGGCTAAATACATTCACTGGAAGAAAGATAGACTCTTTAATAAATGGTGCTGGAAAAACTGGCTTTCCACATGCTGTAGACTAAAATACAGTCTATATAACATATATTATTATTATATATATATAACATTATACATATTGTTATAATAATAATGTCATATATCTATGTAACTATAAGTCCATCTATAACTATATATCTATATAACATGATTATATTATGTTATATATATTATATAATATATATGATAGATATTATATTATATAATGTATATAATAGATACATTAAAATAATGTTATATACATTAATTTAAAATTCACTTACTCCTTCCACCTTTACTTTCTCAATAACCTATATTTTCTCTGCTCCTCCAGTCTTTTATACTTCCTGTACTGATTTGTGTTTATGGCTTTCTGCTATTATCATTTTTGATGATTCTTTGTCATTAATCAATGAGTTCTTGCAGGAACAAACTCTTTCCTTTGTGTCTGTTTCCCTGGCATTTAATGTACTTAAAATCCTAAGTATTTCTCCCACATTCTTCTTTTATTTAACTTGTGCTTATTTCAAATATTCTTCCTTTAAAAAAAATATGGATACAGGATCTTGCTTCCAAGTTCAGACTGGTAGTGATCCTCCTATCTCCACCTACCCAGCACTGGAATTGCAGGCGTGTGCCACCATGCCTGGTTTTGGATCAGCCTAGTACATGGTACAAACTCAGGTCCTTGCACTTGCCAGGCAGGAGTTACCTCCTGGGTCTTTCTTCCTATTTTAGGATCTTCGTAAATGTTTTCGTGATATACAATAGTTATGTATTGAAGGTTAAATATATCAAAGGTAAGCAAAACAGAAGAAAACAACCAACCAAACAGGGAGTGTTTTCCTTCCTAGAATAAAAACTAGGCAACACGGTAGAAAACAAACTCACCATTAGTTTGCATGCAGTAACTTATTTTTCTCTACCCATTATCAATATTATTCTTGATGAAATTAGGTAAGGAGTAAAAATTTAGAAGTGGAGAAGAAAATGGTATGGTGTTATTTTTAACAAAATGTGGTGTATCTTAACTTTCCTTAAGTTTATATTTTCTGTTCTTTTTTTCTCTTTACTTTAGACTACTTTTGTAGTTTCTTGTTTCTTTATCTATTTTCACTTTGGATTTTTACTATGTTAATTACATCAAGCTACACTTGATAGAAAATGAAAAAAATATTTTTTTCAAAACTTACTTTGGTTCAAGAAAAAAGCTCGCTGACCATGACCATCCAGTTAAAGATTAAGAGAGAATCACAGCATATAAGACAGCAGGTTCTAAACAGAGTTGAATGTAGAAGTATACAGAATATAGAAAGATCTACCAGGGCCAGCCAGATAGCTCAGAGGATTAAAATGCCTGCTTTGGCATACGCAGCAGGTTGGGGTTTAAGTCTGTGCCAGCCCCCTCCCCAGGGCTCACTAGAAGGGCAACTGAGACTGGGTGTGGTGGTGTGTGCTGTAATCCAAGTGCTTGGGAGGCTGAAAACAGGAGCATCACTAGGAGTCCGAACTGTGTAGTGAGACCTTGTGGACCCTATACTAAATACATAATAAATAAATAAATAAATAAATAAGCTCTACCTTTGTCCATGGAAAGGTTGTTATAATATATGAAAACTTATAGTAATGTCTAAAAATTTAATAAAAACATTTTTCTGAATTTCTCAGTTTCTATCGACATATATCCATCCTTTGTAATATAAAACCTGTCACAGGGCTGGCCAGATAGCTCAGCTGACTAAATCACCTGCTTAGGCAGAGTACAGCAGCCAGGGTTCAATTCCTGGTGTGCTGTACAGGCCCTGACCCATGGGGCACGCTGAGATGATGATTGAGACTGGACATGGTGGCGCACACCTATAATCCCAGTACTTGAAAGGCTGAACACAGGAGAATCACTATGAGTCTGAACTATGTAGTGAGAACCTGTACACCCTGTAGACCTTGTCCTAAATACAGAAAAAAATAAAGAAATAAAAAAACTATTACTACATTCTGGTGATCTTAGTCAATATAGAGACAAACTTAAATTTTTTTATTGAAATTTCTGATATACCCTGGCTATAGTTGCTGAGAATTTTCCTATGTCATCTATTGACACTGCTTGTTTTCTTCTCTGTAACATTCAACTTGCACTACTGTTACAAGAAACTGCTTAACACATCATGCTCCTTCATATCTCTATGCCTATGAGCATTTGTACTCCTTTGATTGCAATGAATTTTCAAGGGTGCCAAGTAGTAAATACCAACAATGTCTCCAGAAAAATCACACATTTATGTCTCAGAGTTGGTTTCTGTGGAGGTCAGCTTGTAGTCAAAGTGGTGCTGGGTGTGGGAGGCCCACCTGAAAATTGTGGCTCAGAGCCTAAGAGGCAGAACTGGAGGAACTGTGAGCTGTTGGCCTTTCTGGAGGATCTTAGCTGGCTTTCCTGATGAACTCAGCTGTTCTTATCATTCAAAGAGCTCAAAACTTTGTTGTCGCTGAGAATGCCTATGGTTCATTTTCCAGGAGCTCTGGTCCTCACCTTGAGGCTTGTTTCCTAATTCTAGATGGGAAGATGGTGCACTGCTCCATCTCCTAGAGAAGTTGTTGCTTTAGCTTTCCTGATGGGACCTCGACTGGTCTCATCATCAGAGTAGCTCAAACCTTCCTGTTGCTGGGGATGGTTGTGCTTTTTGAGGGAGCTCTGGTTCTTGCCTTGAGCAACCCTTCCTGTCTCCAGTGCAGACCGCTTGGCCTGCTAGTGTCAGTCATTCATCCTACTGGTGTAGACTTCCTAGCTTCCACCACTCACCTTGGGCCTTGCTAGTGCAGATATGTGAAAAAGGCCTGCATGAGGCAGTGTCGTGGGCTCTAGGTTTCCAGGTGGATTCATGGGAGATATTGCTATGAGCTCTAGGTCCTCAGCTGGAGTAATACAGGATATTACTGTGACATCCAGCCCTCAGATGGATTCTTTGATCATTAGTATGTGGACAGATTCTTGTACTCTCTTTGTACATAACTCTTTGGGTGACTATTACAAAATAATCTTACAAACTATGTCCTGGATTATTTCTCCATGTAAACCACTGACTGATATCAAAAGTCCATTTTGATCTTGGACTCCACTTTAGAAGTCACTTAAACTCTAGATGAATTTACTCCTTACCCTTCCCCATTTAGTTAACCATGAAATGCACTAGGGTGGAATAGGTAGTTAACTGCAGGAGCAGTCAGGGAAGCTGCAGGGTAAACTGAAAGTTAACCATACCCTGCCTGACTAACAAGCCCCTGGAAAATGTAAACCTTATGACAGTCTTGTAAAATTCCAAAGTAAAGTAATGGGGTTGTCATGGTTCCTTAAAGTTGTATGAAAGCTTAGTACAAAATCCTTTCCTGGTCAGCACTTGTGACTGTCCACTGGTAGATGGCATCCACTGGCTAAAATAGAACTTGTGTGTACCCATTCTCAGACTCTGTGTTTCTTGCTATCTGCCCTAACTTGACTACAACAGTTTCCTTATAGCCTTACACCTAGAGAGAAACAATCACTCTTTCTATTGAGATTTTCTTCACATTGGCTGCATTTTGTATTAAGAGTTCATCCTTTTCATGATATCTCTGCATGACAGGGGATGGAAAAGTATGTTTTCTAGATTCTCTGGTATCTCAACCTTTAAGTCTGTTTTAGGGTTTTCCAATGAGATGAGCTGAAGACAGTTGAGAGGTTTAAGAGACAAAGATGTATCCTTCTTGCAGCTGTGATGGCCTACGAATAGTTTAGCTGTGATGACTCTGCAGTGGCTGTATTCCATCTTTTCCATTTCAGCTGCCTCCAGTCAGTCCGATGGGCATCAGGTCTACAGGAGTCCATAGCACATTCATGCTTTTGAGTGGAAATATGTTGTCTTGGCTTAATATCTAGAAGCTCTTTGATGGATTCAGCTTTCTCATCTCTTCCAAATATGCCTTAAGTACTTTGGCCACTTTATGAACTACTTATAGCTTGAAATAATGTTATAAATTCTATTCTTACCACTATACCCTGAATAATTCAGTCTACTTAATAAATTTGTGTTTAAAGAAAAAATGTCCACGACTAAAATGGTGACTATTTCTAGTGCATAGGATATAGATATTTCTGTTTTACCTTTTTCAATGTAAAAATTAATGTGCAAAAGCATTGTAGATTGGCAAGGGGTTTCAGGAAATTTGATATCTTTTTGGTGAAATAAAAAAATACTCAATTTCAGGAAACTCTGAATTAACTACTAACTGATGATAATTAAGCTTAAGAAACAAAGTTTGAAAATAACTAGAATCTCATACATATGTTAAAAGAGTGATTTTATGAGACAGTTGATAAACGTGTATCAAATGTCAGATCTCCTGGAGTTTCTGTTACTGTTGCTTCTTATCTAGATTTAATGATCATTAAAAGATTCTTGATTCTATTCCAACCTAACATGTGGTAGAGTTGAACCATTAAAAAGAAAACAGCAAGTCATTCTTCCCTGCTTAGAATATTCCTCATTTTTCAAAATCATCTTCCAGCACAGAGCAATGTGATCATCGTGCTGAGACTGTCAGTAATGACACTCACTGCTGAAGTGGCTTCTTGGAACAGCTGCTCAGATACAATTAGAAAACTCATTTCTCTAAAAAATAAGAGGTAATGGCTGTAACTTTGGAAACTTTTGAAAACTTAATGAGATACTTTATGAAGATATTTACATTGTACCAGCGAAGAGCACTTACCATCTAAATCTATTAGGTACAGGTTCTGTCTTTGAGTCTTTGGGAAACATTTGCAGTGTCATGTGAAATCTACCAATGACACTAAGTAAATCTGAAATTGCTCAGATGAATGTAGAAATATTTAGGATATTTCTTATGAAATATATCTGATACTAATAAAATCGTAACTTTTTATATAAATTTCCATTTTTCATGTCTTGAGTTTTCTGACATAAACTACTGATACAAAATAATGCATATTATGAAAATCTAAATATTGAATATAAATGTAATGACATTATTGTTTGGAAAGTAGCTAATGTTTCAAGTGTTTATGCAAGACACAAATTGCTAATTCTTTGCTTGAAAAGCCATCTCAAAATCCAAGTGGAGAAAAGTATGACAAAATTATTTAAAGGTATGAATTTATACTCAGAAGTGTGTTGATATAAAATAGTACATATGTTATGTGGAAAGAAAGTCTGTTAGAAAATAATTTTCAGTTTTCTATGCATTAAGTTAAAAATGTGCTTTTTGTCTTTGCCAATTTAATCTGGTCCACTATATCTTTAGTTAGTGATTATTGACTACTGCAAACAGACACAACTAAATGAGAATTGTTTCGATGTTTAACAAAAAAGGCTGTTTAGCAATTTTAATGTTGTTTATTATTATCGTATTTTCCTGAAATTATTATCAGGAAATTATATCAATTATGTTTATTTTAAAATTTAAAAATGTTAATTTAGTTTTTCTTCTTTGTGCAAACATTAGGTTTAGATAATATTAATATTTTCTTAAATATTAGTAACTACTTTCATCTGGGGTACTTTGTTAACAGAAATAATTCAGTACAACATGAATTTTTGCTTATTAAATTACATTTTAAATTTTACTATGTTAAAGTATTACTGGAACAAATTCTAAACATTGATCACAGAAAATAATAATTATTAATTATATGTAATATAATATAAATCATTAATATTACTTATTTAATTTTCTACATACTTTTCATCAGCACAGGCTTGCAGTGCACACTGCCTGCATCCGTGGTAGAGTGTAGATGCACACACACAGCTCTGCTTTCCCTTTTCCTTTTCTTCTGTACCTGCTCCCTATTCCTCGTGGTCCCAATTTATCTACTCATGATTTAGTTCCCTNGTTATCCATCTGTCTCTTTAAATTTTACATTATGGAAAAAATGTGAAAGAGAATTGCATAACTAAATAATAGCAGAATAACAATAGTTAACCCATCGAATATTGTCACCTTCGAAGCAGTAACACACAGTACAATATAGGAGGACACAATATTCACTAATAAATAATACCACAGAACTTCTTTTTCAATGAAATAAGAGACACTATTAATGCAGCTAACTTGCATTTTTCTCCCTTTTTCCATTTTTTTCTCCTTTTCCTCATCTTAACTCCTTTTTCTTTTTAAACAATTCCTTTTTATTTCATAATACCTACTGCACATTTTAAGACTATTTCTTCTTTCAATTTCTCAAAACAGGGAGGCAATATAATGTTTATATATGTGAGTCTGATTTATTTCACTTATGAGTATGGTCTCAAGTTGCATCCACTTACCAACCAAAGTCTCAAGATTATCCTTCTTTATAGTTGAGTAGTATTACACTGTATAAAATACCATATCTTTTATCCAATCTTTGGTAGATGGACATTTGAGTTGCTTCCAAGATTTAGCTATTGCAAATTATGTGGCTATAAACACTAGTGCACATATATCTCTGAGACATGTTTTTAATTGTTCCTGGAAGATGCTCAAAAGGGAAACAGTTGGTTCAAATGGGACCTGTAATCCTGCTTTCTGAAGAATCTCCATACTGATCTCCATAGTGACTGAAGCAGTCTACACTACCACACACAGTGGAAAAATGTTGCTTTCCCCACAGCTTCTCTAGCATTTGTTTTTGCATAATTTCTTGATAATGGCCATTCTTTCTGGGGTGAGACAGAATTTCCGTGCTGTTTTAATTTACATGTCTTGAATGACCAATGCTGTTGAATAATTTTTCATATATATATATATATATATATATATATATATGCCATTCATATTTTTTCATCTGTGAATGGTGTATTCATCTCAGATGCCCATTTTTTAAATTGGGTCTTTAAATTTCCAGGCTGTGAGTTTTTTAAGTTCTTTAGATATTCTAAATCCTTTGTCTGAGGGAAAATGGGTTAAGTTTTTTTCTCACTCTGTGGCTTGTCTTTTTACACTGTTGGTGATTTCCCTCAATGCATGAAAGCTTTTTAAGATGATGAGATGCAAGCTATTTCTTTAAATTATTTCCCATACACTTTGAGGTTTATTCAAGAATTCTATGTTTACATGTATGTATTAAGGAGTTCTGCCTATTCTCTTCCAACGGATTTATTGCTCCTGTTTTACTATTTAGATCATTGATCCATTTTTATTCTAGTTTTATAAATGGTGATAGACAGGCCTCATCTGATTTTAGGAATCTCTCTATTTCTTCTGTGTTTTCCATCCTATCTGAGTAAAAATTTTAAAAGATATTGGTGTTCTTTTGAATTTTCACAGTATCTGTAGTGATTTTACCCTTTCATTCCTCAATTCATGAATTTTAGTCTTTTCTGTGCTGCCTTCGTTAAAGTTAGTGAGGGGTTTATCTATTTCATTTATTCTTTGAAAGAACTAACTCTTCATTAATTCTTTGTATTGTTTTCTTATTCTCAAATGTGTTCATTTCTTCTCTAATCCTTATAATTTCCTCCCTTGCATGAGATGTCTTCTCTGTGTTGGAAGCACTTTGAGTCTGCTCCCAGATCCTACCTTCCCAATGTAGAGTAAAATGCTGGTATCTGGTTTATTCAGTCCTCAGTCATTTCATGTTGGGCTGTGTTGAGATTGTGACCTCACAGCTTCTCAGTACTGAAATGGAAACAAGAACAACTGATTACAACTGGTATGACACCCTAGCTAAAGAAGCATAATTAGCAAAACAACAGCATCAAGCACATTTAGCAGTTGGGAGATGGGATTAGCTTCCTATGGCTGGAGTTCTCCATCACCAATTAGAACAGAGGGAAAAAAAAGAAAGAAGGAAAAGAAAAATATGCAAATTAAAAATAGAAACAAAAATTAAGAAAAAAGAGGCCCCACCTACCTGTGTTACATGTGTCCTTATCCCCCATCAAAGCAACCAGTCTTCTAATTTATCCCATGTCCGTTTGTACTGTTAGTGCTCTTTAGCCCTCTTCTTCACCATGAGTAGTGCCTGAGTAGCAGGTGTGCTCTAGTTGTGGTCCTACTGTGTGGCTGGCTTTCCCCAGAATGTCTAGCTCCACTGATGTAGGGAAGAGCCAGGCTTCTGCATTCTTATCACCAGGCCAGTTACTGGGCCCCAGGATTATCTTTTCTATAGTTCTTTAAATTGTTTAAACTTTGGGCTTTTCATGTAAGAGAAGCTATGTGATTAAGATCATGTGTCTGATTTATTTCACTTAACGTTAAGGTCTCAAGCTTCACCTATCCTCTGATGAATAAGTCTAGTTTATCCTTCTATATGGCACAGTAATACTCTGTTCTGTGTAATGGCCATATTTTTTTATCCACTCATCTGTGGATGGACACACAATTTCCAAGTTTTAAAAACAATGAACTATACTGCTCTAAACATGGATTTGTATGTATATCCATAGTATTATGTCTTTAACTCTTTCTGGAAGATATATAGAAGTAAAATAGCTAGGTTGAATGGAATTTGTACTTTCAGGATTTTGAGAAAATTCAAACTGAACTTCACAGTAGTGGTAGCTAGTTTGCTTTTCCAATAATAACATTAAATTGTTTCTTTCCTCCTGCAGTTTTTTTTTTCACATTTGTTATTATTTTATTTCTAGTTGGTAACCATTCTTTCTGAAATTGAAATCTGTCTTGTTTTAATTTCCCTTTCTTTAATGGCTATAACTGTGGAACATTTTTACTATTTTCTACATCCTTTTGTTTCTAATTTATTTTCCTCTCTAAGTATTTTAATGTACTATTTTAAAAACATATTTTTTCAACAAGAAGTTGATAGTTATATGTATCACTTAAGTACATAAATAAATTTAGCATTATGATTCATTGCCTTGCATTATATCTGTTTGAGTTTGTGTTAAGGCCTAATATGATTTGTAATTTCTCACTGTAATACATATATGGAAATGTTTGTCCTGCACAATAAATTTTAAATTAATTTTTCTGTATTGTTCACAGAATCAAGATTTTTGTTTGCCTTTAGCGTTATTTTATTCCATATGATATTATTTTATTTGAGAATTTAGCATATATTTAACCTTATGAATTTCTTATGTATTTGGTGTGCTTTTTGCTTAATGTGTTCATAAATGAGTTATTGTAAACATGTAAGTTACTCTATTTATTAGTATGGTGAATATATACTGCTTTAAAATTATCAAATTATCTAAGTATTTACTGTTTGTGCTTTTTAATTCCACAAAGTAATATAGCACAGTATATTTTTTTTTGCTTTACACAAAATGCAAGATTTTTTATTTCTTTTTTTTCTGTAATTTTATTGAGAAACAAATAGCAATGAGACAGTTTCAAATCAAATCGGTAGGACAG
>NDGM011124568.1:0-10378 GCA_002564305.1 Octomys mimax
TTTTTTTTTGTATTTAGGATAGGGTCTACAGAGTCTACAGGGTCTCACAACACAATTTGGAGATTTTTCTAAAAGGAAAACGAATGGCATGATTTTAATTTGCTCAGACTCATTAAAACTTTAGTTCTTCCTAAAGATTTTGTGAATTATGAGGCTGAGGCAGGAGGATCACTATGTTCATGACCAGCCTGAACTATATACTGAGGCCTATTTCAACAAATAGAGAAATGAACAATAAAAGCAATGAAAGGACTGTGTTGAGGACAAGAAAATGCATTGACTTGAAATCTGAATTTATGCTCCCTGAGAGCTCATTTTTAATTTAATAAGCACCAGACATTCATGTAAACAATATTTAACACTTCTCCTAGGATTTACCCCATCCCCAATTTTACCTCCCAATCTTTTTGCTATTATTAAAAGTTTCTCTGTGTTTACTACTTTCTGGCCCAGTTTTTACTTCATCCTACTTTCAGATTTATTAATAGAACTTACATCTCCCTTTACATTCTCAAAACAAGCACTTCTATTTATCCACTAGAATCTTATATTTTTTAACAAGCCAGGATTTAAAACCCTGAAATATATATGTAGAAGCAGAATGAATTACATGGCCTTATTGAATTCTAATCATATATACATAAGTATCAAGAGGCAGGTAGCAGTATGGGTCCCTAATTTTTAAAGGCAGCTTGGGCCAGCCAAATAGCTCAGCAGATTAAAGCACCTGCAAGCAGGAGCAGGGACTGGGGGTTCAACCTTTGGGCCTGCTGTGCTGGCCCTGCTCCCGGGACGCGCTGAGAGGGGGATTGAAACTGGGTGTAGTGGCGCGTACCTGTAACCCAGGCTCTTGGGAGGTGGATCACTACGAGTCCGATCTAGTAGTGAGACACTGAACACCCTGTAGACCCTTCCCTAAAATACTATATATATATGCAGCTTATCAAATTGGGTGGAGCTGGAGCTGGTGGTGGTGTTTCCTGATTTGTGACTAAGAAGTCATGGAAAAGAGGCACAAGTCCTTCAGAATGCCCCTAACTGATAAACTAAGTTGACATGTCCTCTACCTTTATATAAAATGCAGATGTTCACTTTTTTGTCTTGGTAATTTTAAGATTTTTTAAACTTTATGCTGGCATAAAAATATCACTGCACAAAACTATATTTTTGACCTCTAATCTAGTATTCAACAAATTACTTGAAATATTCAACACTTCTTTATTAGTAGGCTTCATGTTTATTTTATTCCACTGGGAGGCTAAGATTCTATAAGTATATATAAAGTAGACTAGGTTAAGGTTGGTCTTAGTGTGTTACATGTACAAAATATTGACATATGGTATATTTAGTTTATGGCACATTTGCTTTGATATAATCCCTTTGGAGTAGAAAGGCAACTGTAATGAATCCTTAAGATACCTTCTGGAAGTTTTCCTAAGTGAAATCTGTAGTTCCACTTGATAACCATAGTGACTTGAAAAATACTACAGAAATCAACCTCAGTGTATGCTGAGCCACTAGGAATATCTTTAGATGTGTTGGATGCTGTTCAGTGTGTTGGTTTTCATTGTAGATTGCTGTGGAGATGTTTCAAACTTAGAAAGACTATGTTGTTGTTACTACTGAATTTTCTATAAGGCTTTTATGTAATAAAATTATGATTCCTGTGAGACAATAAATTTGAGATTGTATTTTTGATCAATCCAATGTCCTCCTTGGGAAATCTCAATAATTCTTTTCAATATCAATGATTAGTGCTGGAAAAGGTTTGAACACATTGCTACCCTAAGAAATAACATGAAGCATCACAACTGAAAATCTAGGCTTCTTTGGACTTTAAGAAACCATAGAAAATGCTTCTAAAAATAACAATGCCATAAACAATGAAGTTATTTATACTTAGATTTGAAAAGTTCAAGATCATGTACTTGTCACATGAACGTGTCAGGACGATTTCATGATAAGAGTTCAAGTAAGATGAGGCAAAGGGGAAATACGTGCTTTCCTTATAACCATGGTTTTCCATGGGAGAGAGTATTTCCTAGAAACTCTCATATGAAATTCATGTTGCCTTGGCTTGGATCATGCGGACTCTCTTAACCTTAAAGATAGAATGTCTATATGATTTTTTTCAGGATCTATCAATAGTTAGTACAGAAAAAGTAAAATTCACACAGTATAATATTCAATTCAAAATTTTGAAGCTTTAAAAGAGGCAATAAAAAACCCATAATGATGGAAAAAATAATCAATTGGAACTCATCCAGAAAACAAAAGATATAGAGTTGTTATTCAAAAGAACTGCAAGTCATTAGGTATATTTCTTGTATTATAAGAAAAAAATCATATCTTCAAGAAAGTAGAGTAAATATTGTACATATTACATAGATGATGAGAGACATTAAAAAATTTATATCAAATTTCTTGGAATGGACAACACAATTTGGAGATTTTTCTAAAAGGAAAATGAATGGCATATTGTAGCTAATAAAAGTGAAACTGAGAAATTATATATATAGTATATATGGTATATATAATATACATATATACATATATTCATATATATATATACATATATATTTATGTGTATATATAGAGAGAGAAAGAGAGAGAGAAATTCTATTAAAGAACCACAAACATTATGTACTGCAAACATGTGCAATGAAAAACAAACTCAATACCAGATCAAGGAAAACTACAAAAAATAACACGTGGAAAAAGAGAGGAAAAATGATCAGGTCAGAAAATTGGCTGCTAGACAATTTCAAGCAGCCTGACACACATGTTATCAAACTGTTAGAATAAAGAAACAGAACAGGAACAGGCAACAAAAAAAGATAAAAATATTTTACATTTTACAATTCCTAGATTACCATATATGTGCTAAATTTAACAGAAACAAAACACATAATAACATATATAAAGTTATAACAAAAATGCTAATAATTAAAACAAATCAGAGAAAATGAATATTCACTTATGTGCAAAAGAACTAATGTAAATATCAGAGATTTCTCCTTGAAATCAAGGCATGCCAGAAGGCGGAGGAATGATATATGTACGTATTGATAAAATTTGTTCATGTCGGATTCTATACATGGAGAATTAGCTTAGTGAAGTGGGAGGAAGACATTTTCCCATATCCAAACATGACAGAATTCATGAGCAGCCAAGTAAAAACTGTATTACCTGAAATCTGTCATGCAGAAGAAAATTCTGCCAAACGAAAGTCTGACTTAATGCATGATAAACAGCAATACCTCCAAATTACTTTGAATATTTATTATTTGATTAGCCTGACATCTATTACATATTGGATTTGTAGTTTAAAATTTCTTCCCAGAGGATATTCCATACACATGTGTTCACTGACCAACATGATTAAACATTTGGAAAGCATAATGAAAATTTTATGAAAAAAAGCATCCAAATAACATAGAAAGGAAGAAGTATTCTTCAAACCATTTACTGAGGTAAACATTCAGCATTACTCTGATATTAGAACTACACATTCCAGGAAGATAAAATTTATAATCTCCCTCAATGCAGGTAATGAAAAATTTCTTAATGAGAAGTTAGGAAATAGAACCCAACAATAGTTTTTGAAAAGATAACATCATGATCACTTGTACTTTATCCAAGGAATGTAGGATAGTTAATATTAAAAAATACATAATCTTACAATTTTAATTTTAAAATCCTCACTAGTGAGGGAAGTCACGCAGCAAAACATTTGAAAACTGGATATCAAGATCTAATCCTGTTAGAATATTTGAGCTGCATAATAATAGATATCATTATAATAACTTGATAGTACTTCAACATGACAGACAGTATCGCTGACCAACCTACAACTTTTCTTATACATTATGATCAACACTTGCTTTACTTTGATTACTGGAAGTTCAAAATGGTACAATATATAATGAAAACAGAAAAGCATTCAAATTGAATTGAGACTAATTTATCTGTCTAGGCACAATATTTTATTAAATCCATGAAAAGCTTCTGAACTAAAATATGATTTTAGTAGAATATATGAATACAGAATTTTATTTTTTAAAGTTTTTTTAAAGAAAATAGAAAATGGTAATGAAAGAAAAGTAAAAAATTAGAAAGGTTACAGAATTTCATTAAACAAAGTAATAGAAATTTGAAGATTACTGTTGTATTATGTAATGTTACCTTCAAATTAGTTGTTTAGACAACCAGGTATAAACGGGCAAAATTGATTAAAAAGAAAAGAAATTTAAAGAAGGAGAAAATAACTAAGTATGAACTGCTCCTTTCAGTAGACCACCAAAAATCATCCGTAGAATTATCCAAGCTATTCTGCACATATACACATAGATATATCCTTTTCCTTTTTTTTTTTCGTCCTTTTCATGATCTCAGTTTTCCTGGCCATTGAACAGATTCTATCCATTTTAGAGTACCTATTGTACCTTTCAGATTTTATTTATTCTTTCAGGATCTTACACTAACCAGACAACATGATCTTTACAGATGTGGATCTGATTTATTTCACTTACCAGTGTGGTATCTAGTTGCATTCTTGTACCTAAGAAAGCCTCAAGTTTAACTTTTTATAGCTGAGTAATACTCCATTGTGTACAAATATGACGTCATTTTCTTTTTTTTTTTTTTTTTTTTTTGTGGAACCAGGGATTGAACTCAGGCTCTTACGCTTGCCAGGGAAGCGCTTATTCTATTGAACCATCTCCCTGGCCCTGACATCTTTTTAAATCTGTTTCTCAGTTGATTGACATTTGTGTTGTTTTCAAAATTTATTTATAATAAATTGCACTGCTATAAATAAAGGCACATATACAACACTGTGGTATGATGTTTTCAATTCATTTGAACAAATACCTAGTAGGGGAATAGCTGAATTGAATGAGAATTCTAAAGTAAACTTTTTGAGTAATGTTCACACAATTTTCGATAATGGTAATACCAGGCTGCACTGCAACCAACAATGGAGAAGGTTACCTCTTTCCCCACAGTGTATCCAGCATTTGTTATTGGTTGAATTCTTCTTCCTCTTCCTCTTCTTCCTCCTCCTCCTTCTTTTGCTGTGCCAGAGACTGAACTTTTGGTTAACTTCTCGATGATAGTTATTCTTTCAGGAGTAAGATGGTATCTCAGTGTTGTTTTAATTTGCATTCTTCAATGATCAATGATGTTGAACATTTTTTTTTTTTCCGAACTGGGGATTGAACTCAGACCCTTGCACTTGCCAGGCAAGAGTTTATCTACTGAACTATCTCCCCGGCCCTGATGTTGAAATTTATTTTTCATACTTTTACTTGTTATTTGTATTTATTCATCTGACAAGAGTATATTCATCTCAGATGCCCATTTTAGGATTGGATCTTTAATACTGGGGGCCTCAGGCTGCAAACAGGAGGATCACTACAAGTCCGATCTGTGTAATGAAACCCTGTAGGCCCTGTACTCAAATATATTTAAAAAAAAAAAAAAGAATTGGGGGCCTGATTTTTTAATTCTTCTTATGTTTTACATAGAAGTCTTTTGTCTGAAGCACAATTGGCTATATCTTTTCCCAATTTATGGGTCTTCTTTTTAATCTATTGATGATTTCCTTTGATGAGTGGAAACTTCTAAATGATGAGAGCCCAGTTGCTGATGCTTTGAAGTATTTCCTGTGTAGGTTGGTATTTGGTCATGAACTCTCTACCTATCTCAATTTTTTAAGATTTCTACCTACTTACTTCATGAGAAGATTAATGTCTCTGTTTTCATATTTAAATCTTTGATCTATTTTCGCTGTAGTTTTGTGTATGGTGATGGGCATAGGTCTAATTTTAGCCTTTGGCATGTGGAAAGCCAGTATTTCCAGCATCATTTAATACAAAGGCTATCTTTCTTCCACTGAACATTTTTGGCCCCTTTGTGAAAATCAAGATGGCTGAGTGTATCACAGTATCATACTTTTTCTCAGTATCATGCTGATTGTATCATAGTAGCTTTATAGTACAACTTTAAGTCAGGAGTTCTGATACCTCCTGTCTTGCCTTTGTTAACAGAATTGCTTTTGCTACTCTAAGTCTCTTCTGTTTCCAGATGAATTTTAGGGATATATTCTCTAGATCTGTAAGATATACTAATGGTATTTTAATTGGGATTGCATTAAATCTGAGTAACAATTTTTGGAGTATGTTAATTTTCACAATGTTGGTTCTTCGTATCTAGGAGCAAAGGATATCTTTCTATTTTCTGAAATCATCTTTGATCTCTTTTTTCAGTGTACTGTAGTTTTCACTGTATAAATATTTTGTTTCCTTTGTAAGACAGATTCCTAAGTATTTCACTTTTTGAATAGGATAATGAAAGGTATGATTTCCCTAATTTCTCTCTTAGAGCATTTGTTGTTTGTGTATAAAAATGTTATTGAATTTTGAGTGTTGACTTTATGTCCCACTATGCTCCTGAATTTGGTTATTATATCTACACGTCTCTTGCTGGAGTTTTTGTGTTCTTCTATGTACAGTATCATGTCATCTGCATATAGTGGTAATTTTATTTTTTCCTTTCCAATCATTATTTCTTTTATTTTTTCTCTCTTGCATAATTACTCTGGCTAATGTTTCCAGAGCTCTTTTGCATAGGATTGTTGGAAGTGGGCATCCTTGTATTGTTCCTGAATTTAAAGTGAAGACTTTCAATTTGCACCCATTTAGTGTGGTGTTGGATACCAGTCTGTTGTAGATGGTATTTATTAGTTTGAGATTAAAGACCGTCTATTTTGATTCTCTGCAGGTTTTCTTCATCCTTAATGAGTGCTGGATTTGTCAAAAGCTGTTTCAGCACCTACTGAGATGAACATGTGGTTTTGTCTTTGGCTCTGTTGATGTGGTGTTTTGAATTTAAGGATTTGAGTATAATAAATTACCCCTTCATTCCTGGGATAAATCCTACTTGGTTGTTACGTATAATCCTCTTGATAATTTGCTATATTCAGGTTGCTATAATTTTATTAAGGACTTTTTTGTGTCAATGTTCATGAGTGAGACTGGCTTGTAGTTCTCTCTTTTTGAGTGGGATCATTCTCTGGTTTTGGTCTCAGAGTAATGCTTGCCTCCAGGAATGAGTTCGGGAGAACTGCTTTTCTTCAAATTTCATTGATGAGTTTGAGACAAGTTGGTATTAATTCTTCTCTAAACTCCTTGTAAAATTCAGCTGTGATTCTATCAAGACCTGGGATTTTCTTTGTTGGTATTTTTTATTACATTTTCAATTTTATTCACTAATATTGGGTTACTCACAATTTTACTATCTTCTTGATTTAGATCTGGTAATTCATATGTTAATGTCAGGAATCTGTCAGTTTTATCTGTATTAACCATCCTGTGAGAGTAAAGACTTTGTAAGTAGCTATTGATGATCTTCTGAGCTTTAAAGGATCTGTAGAAATGTAGCCCTTTTCATGCCTCATTCTATGAATTTGATTCCCCCCCCTTTTTTGATAAGGTGGGCTGTAGGTTTATCACATTCTTTTCTTCGTTCAAAGAACCAACTCTTTGATTATTTAATTCTTTGTATTGTTGTCATGACCATTGCATTTATTTCTGCCTAACATGTATAATTTCCCGCCTTCTTTGGGCTTTGCTCTTGACTCACTCTTCTTTTCTAGAAGCTCGAGGAATAGCGTAAGTTTCTTCATTTGGTTTCAGTCTACTTTCCTCATGTAAGAACTTATTGTTATACACTTCCCTCTTAAAACAACAGTCATTGCATTCCACAGTTTCTGGTCAGTGGCATTTTCATTGGATTGTGTTATTTAATTTCTTCTTTAATTTTATTTGTGACCCACTGACTGCTCAGGAAGGTGTAATGGAAGTTGCTTTCTTTCATGACCTGAAATACTCAACTACAAAATCTTCTTGATTTGTATTTGAAATTTGCCATGATTATAATGGGCTTTCCTTTTTCTCAAACAGCTGCTAATATTTTATTTTGATGAATTTCTTGAATCTTTATTATTATGTGTGCAGGTAAAGATTTATTTTGATTATGGCAAATTGAAGTCTTCTAAGCCTTACTCATCTGTATGTCAGATTTTTTCCCATACTTGGAGAACTTTCTGCTATTACTTCTGCAAACACTCTGTGCCTGTGTATGTCATTTGCATTGACCTTTAATTTGCATCATCACGCAGCTGTTGCATTATTATTCCCTGGTGCCTTGTTACTTTTAAGAGATCTTTCTTTTCACTTTCACTAGATCCAGTGCTATACTCAAGGTCTGAAATTCTTTCTTTAGTTTTATTCAAACAGTTTTGCCATTGTGTTCTGGTTTATTTCTGTACTGTTCCTTCAATGCTTCCACCATTTTCCTATCACTCTCTACTTTTTATCTATGTCTTTTATACATATGCTGAGTAATTCTTTAATTTTGAATTAAAGAATAATTGAATTTAATTTCTTAAATTCAACAATTTTAATTGTTCTTATCCTTTCATTTTTAACTTGGGAGATTATCTATGATTTGTTTCCTTCTGTAGGCTGATGATACTGTTTCTTTACTTAAGTTGCTATCGTTTCAGGAATTCCAGGTGTATGACTTTCAAGTTATTCTATGGTCTTGTCTCCTGAACTTATTCTGGGCTGGCTGGGGGTCTAATATTGCCTTTTGCTCCTTCATTTTGACATATTTTTAACTCCCAATGTTCACTTGGGTCCAGCAGTTAAGCTAGGAGTTCATGGATTGGGTGAGCAAGGCTCCCATTGCAGTGGGTTGCAGGGTATGGCTCACCGAGATGCCTCCTACTTGCTGAAGAGACAGACACAGCTCAGCTGAGCGTTGGCATCGTTAAGAGGAGAGGTTGGGAAAGAGATCCTCAGGTCTCCAAAGACGCCCTGTGATCACGTGCTTCCTATAATGTTGGAAGAATCAGCTGCAACTCAACTGAGATTAGAAGACAGTGGGGGAAGAGGGTAGAACATGGTTTATCAGGTAGCTGAAGGTGTTCTGTGTCCTTCTGCCTTCTATGATGGTGAGCAAAGCAGCCGCAGCTCAGCCGAGCAACTGCAATGGCATGGAAACAAAATTAATATGTAAAACTTGATAGTGTTTTATAGAAAAGAATGAAAGATAAAAGTTTTAAATGAAAAATATTTCGAATGACTTAAATATGAAATGTGGGTAAATCTTATAAAAATTACTGCAAAACTTATGCAGTGACAACTAGAAAACATAGCTAATTGAAATGATATTGCATATTAATAAATGAGAAGATATACTGTATACATGGATAGATATAATCAATATTGTTAATCTGTCAATTTTCCCCAAAGTTACTTATCTGTTGAACACAATCCCATTGAACATCCAAGTGAGCAATAGTTTGTAAGTATGAAAAAGTTGGCTAGTGGAAGGGGGTAAAATTGGAGAAAGATATGTATGTGGGATGGCTTAGCTAATTGTCTTGCTGATTTATGCTGGCTTACAGAATGGAAAAGTCAATGCTTAAATTTCTCTCTCTTTTTCTTTTCTGTTTAAATTTCTTATAACATCTTTTTTCTAATTTTGCATGCTCCTTTCTGTTAAAATGAACAACTGATTTGAAGACAGCATTATATAATACAGTAACCATAGTTGAATGCCAATGGATTTTTTTGGTGAAGTTCTTTACTCTTTCTTTTTTATTGCTACTTTGTATTCTTTTAGATAACAAGAAAAAGAAAAAGTGGGCTGGGTGTGGTGGTCCATGGCTATAATCCCAGCATTTGGGTGCATGAGGCAAGTGGATCACCAATAGTTCATGGCCAGTCCGAATTATATAGCAAAACCTCACCTCAAAGCAAATAAAACAAATTAACAAAGACAATGAAAGCAGACAGGTTGTCCCAACATTCAAAGAAATGCATAGGATGTCTTATTGTATGTACAAATTTACAAAAGAATGAATGTGGTAACATTACATTAACTGATATCTACTCATCACAAATAATTAAAACAGAAGGAGGGCATATTAGAAATTTGAAGTTGCAAGTAGATAGACAAAACAAAATTGAAGAAAAGGAGATTTCACCAACTGATACACACTTATTGATCAAATGATTTTGGTAAATGTATGAAAGCGATACAAAAAAAGAAAGATATGTAATACTACATTTAGTTGTAGAATAAATGCCCACATTCAAAAACTTGCAAATCATATGTAAACATCATGCCATATAAATATTATCTAGAAATGAGCCTTTGACTTATGGAATCTAAAATCTATAAAACAGTAGTTGAAAACATCAGTCAAAGTGTTCCTATAAATACCATCCAGAGTAAGATTTACAGAAAGAGGGGCTGGTGAGATGGCTCAGTGGTCTAAAGCACCTACTTGGAACAAGCTTGGCAA
>NDGM011124579.1:0-12806 GCA_002564305.1 Octomys mimax
CTCTTCTTCCTCCTCTCCTCCTCCTCTTCTTCTCCTCCTCCTCTTCTCCTCCTCCTCTTCTCCTCCACTCCTCTTCCTCCTCTCCTCCTCCTCTTCCTCTCCTCCTCCTCTTCTCTTACTCCTCTTCTCCTCCACTCCTCTTCCTCCTCTTCTCCTCCTCTTCCTCTCCTCCTCCTCTTCTCCTCCTCCTCCTCTCCTCTTCTCCTCTTCCTCCTCCTCTCCTCCTCCTCCTCTTTCTCCTCTGCCTGGTCCCAGAGGAATCAGCCGGGGGTGCAGACTCCGCCAAGAGTGAAGCGTCCCACTTCAAATAATCAAATACTGATGGATCCAAACTAGTTTAGCCGATAGAGGAAGAAAGATAAGGCACTGTGCATCTCACCTTTGACTCCGCGGCTCCTAGGTCCCTCCAGAGCGCCGGTGTCCTCTCTGCTGGTGGCTCCCGAGGCTTCCCCGAGGGCACTGCCGGTGCACACACCAGCACTCGACCACAGCGGAGCCTGAGAGTTGCCTCCCTTTCTGCTCTTCTCTGGGCCTTCTGCTTGCCGGGACCAGAGGCATGGGATAGCAGTTGGCACCCTCTCTTTGTGCTTCCTAGGCAGTTTTGGAGTAGCAGAGCTGATTTTGGAAAGTTTAGGACATCAAGACTAGGGGATGGTTTTCTAAAGCCCAAAACACAATGAGGTAAGGATACAGTTCCTGGAAGGAGCAAAGCGGGAGAGAGGCTGCTGCAGGCCCAGCAGCCATTCCTCCACAGCCTTGCCCTGTAGAGGAGGCACGGCTGGGAACGGGACGGCACTGAGGTGCCCCCCCACCCGGGTGCAGAGGACGTGGTCCTGGGCCTGGCTGGCTCTTGGAGCTGGGGCTCACGGATTCCTCAGTTCTGCCCCGGCCGGGCCGCTGGGCGAAGCCGCACTCCTGCCATCAGTCAGCACGGTGCCACAGGTGCTCCCAGCCGAGATACGCTCACAGCGTGTGCAAATAAATAAACCAAGAAGATTCCAGGGGCAATACGTTCCCAGCAAGTTCCAATAAATAACTGAAAAGGGTGTGTGCTGGGAAGAAATCCTTCAAAGAGCTGTGTTAAGGTGATTTTTAGTGCAGGAATGTGTAGAGAAGCGTTATTTTTCCAAGCGGGAAGAGGCTTGTTGGGGGCGCTCTGCTACAGTAATACCTCAGCTCATGCGCGCTTCTGTCAAGAACAACTCAGTTCATAGACGAGCCCCGGGCGGGAGTGTGCTTCCGCTCGCACGCTTCACATCTCACGAATGGAATCACGGAAGGAACCCCGGCCCTGAACCGAGGCCTGGAGCCCCGCCGTCTCTGACTCTGAAACAAGTCCGAGGTCGCGCGTCAGCCCCGCCCGCCTTGAAGCGTCTTGTGACGTCCATTCAAGTTCTTCACAAAGAACAGAGAGGGAGATTCCTGAGGTGCATGAGCGTGGGACTCGCCACAGCTACACAGACACACAAGTGTGTGGAGCAGCCAGGGATGGAGCCTGCTGACCAGAAGTGAAAATGTGAGGCCCGGAGAAGGACGGGATCCAGATGCAGGCAAGGGTGAGGGTGCGCCTTGGAAGGATGCTGCTGAGAGAGGAAAGCCAGACCCGGAAGGCCCCTCGGGTGCAGCTCCACGGACCCGACCTGCACGAGGAAGGCAAATCCACAGACAGGGAGAGATGAGGGGCCGACCCCCGGATGACGGCAGGGGGTGACTGCTAATGGCATGGTGTTTCCACTGGGGTGCTGCAACACGCGGCATTAGCTAGTGTGATGGCTGCAGGTGCCGTTCTAAAGCCAGCTTCCTTCTCAGCATGCTCACCTTTGGACACCTTGTCCCTTGGATAAGGCAGTAGGTGTGTCATGTGAGGGGAGGAGGAGGTGACAGAGACAACTCCAGGTGTCAGTGACATGCAGAAATCCAAAACCAGAGCTCCCAGGCCTGGTTGTTTAAGGAGAAGCTGCGGCTAGGAGCTCACAGGACAACCTTGTGACTTACCAGCATGCACAGCAGAACCACTTTCCAGCTGCACAGAGCCGCTGCGTGCTCTGGCCCCAGCCGCACAGGGCCCCGAGTACACCAGTTCCCAGCAGCCGCCACCACAATGCCCCCAGCCAGGTACCTGCAAGCAGCGCACTCCCTTCCCCCACAGCTCTGGAGGCCAGCGTCTGAAATCAAGGTGCTGGTGGGGCCACGCTGCTGCCACAACCTCCGGAGAAGAATCTTCTCACCTCTTGAGCTTTCGGCCATTGCGATACTTGGTGCTTGCTGGCCTCTGTGCTGCCCTCCGAACACCCTGAGCAGCTCCCCCCTTTCCCTGTAGGGACTCCTGTCCTTGGGCTGAGGGGCATTGTGAAGTGCCTAAGTGCCAGGGAGACCTTACTCACTAATCAGTCCTCCGGGGCCCCACACTTATGTGTGTTAGGATGGGGCACTTGCTGAGCCAGGGTGGAGACGATGCGCCACCCGGTGGGCTTCGGAGCCTCCACCCGCGTATTCCTGGGCTCCTCTCAGCTGCTCTGTGCCCCTTGGCAACACCAGCGAGGTTTTGCTGTGCTGGGGAAGCCACGGCACCAACGGGAACCTGTGCCTTCGCCATGTGGCAGGCGACCCTTCCTGCCCAAGCCTAGGCCGGTGTGCTCAACTGCACTGTAATTACTGAGCTCTGCCTGGGTGTATGCTGTTATAATTTAATTTCACAGAGTCAATTTTTTTCTGCTCTCTTTTATGTCTGCGGATTTGAAAAACCCTCCGAGGCATTTTCTAGATACCTGGCTGGTCTGGGATAATTGCTGGCTCTTCGGGCTCTTCTGTGTGTGAGTCCGCAGGGTCACAGAAGGATGTGCCCGTTCCCAGACTCATCACCGGGAGGAGGAGACCCCAGAACACAATCAAGTTTGCACTGATTGCAAATTTGGAGCGAATTCAGAAATTCTGGGACCTCATTTTCCCACACTCTGTCTCCAATTCATTTCCACCGTTGAACGCCTCCAAAGGAAGAGTTTGTTTTCATTTTCTTCAGCTTGTCATTTCAAATGTATTCTTCTGGAACAGAGAAAAAGAACAATTTTCTTTCTGCTTGGGAAAAAGTGAAGAAATAACGTTTCCTGCTCCAGCCCCCAGCCCTCCCTAGCTCCCACCACTCATCCACGTTGCCAGGCAGCCCGCCCTGCGCAGCACTGGAGAGTGGTTTTACTGCTGTGGGAAATGCTAGGACATAAAATTGACTCCAGCTCTGTGAAGAGAAAGGAGCCAGAGCCCTTCCAGCCCCAGGCCTTCCTCTGTTGTTCCACATCTTTCCACCCACTTAGAAGTTGTCTTCGTCCTCAGCTTTCCCTGTGACACACAAGTAAGCACACGCACACGTGCACCGGGGTGTGGTGTAGAGTCACTGCTCCGGTGTTCCTGCACATGGGTTATCTCAGCTTTCTGCCCTGAAGTCCCAGCAGAGAAAAGCTGAATTGAAATCTTGGCTAGGGAGGACCCGAGCTGCTTTGATGGCATCGACTGCAACTACCCGTGTCTGCGCTCTCACCTGGAGGCCTGAGGCTGCCGCACCCCGTGCTGTTTCCTTACGCCTAGGTTTTCTCTGGGGCTACAGTAGTCTCTGCCTACGTCACATGAATTCTTGGTTGTAAGCTGGTGTCCTCACCATGGGGACAGCTAGGGAAACAGGAGGGTGTGGGTCCAGGGGTTAGGGGGAATGTGGCAGGCAGGACGGAGCACTCGGGTGCGTGGCCCACTCCCCCTCTGGCTCCGGCTTCCTAGCGCTGGATTCCTCCCTTGCTTTCTCCCTGGGTGGGGCTGGCACCTCAGGCCTAGACTGCACCTGCGTCGCCTCGTTTATGTCCTCGGGGACTTCTTCCCTGCCACTTCACCTGTGCGATGTCCAGCCGGGAAGCCCAGAACCCCCCACCTGGAGCGGCTGCCACTCGATGGAAAAGCTTGTGGGAACAGCGTGCAGGAGGTGGCACCACACAGCGTCTTTCCTGTGACCCACACCCCACGCCCCGCCTCCCCTCCCCCAAGGCCCTGCCCCCGCTGCCTGTGGCTCTGACTCTGCCATCCAGGAGCCTGATTTCCTGAATAAAGCTCTGCTTCTTCTAGGTTTCCAAGAAGGGCTTTCACAAACACATTTGCTGTCACAAAGTGGCAGAGCGCATGCCACCCTGCATCCATCTGTCCCGCTCTCCACTGGAGGGCCCCGGTAGGGCTAGGAGCCCGGGTGCCCGCTCCTCTGCGGCTGTCACTGATGAGCTTTGGTCTAGCCTGGCTCACTCACCTGCACTACAGTGTTCCTTCCCCTCAGCAAGCCCTTCTACAGGTGCGTGGAGACGGCTCCGAGACCTTAGGAAGTCTTTGCTCAGGCTTATTTTGCAACCAAAACTAATTTAAACTTCAAGAGATGCATTTCTGCATATAATGTGAAAGACGAGGAGGTCCAGGTGTGGCTGCCTCTGGGCGCAGCTGCCGCTCCGGTTGGAGTGGCATTGCCCAGGTCCCTTCTGTACTGGCACTGTTCCCCATCATGGTGACCCCAGTGGTTCTTGTTTGGGCCATGCTCAGAGATTAAAGACATCTGTTTTGTAATGAGTCCAATCAGTGTCGTGTAGCTGAGTTGCATGGGCTTGGCTGAGGCCACACGCCCGCCTCTCACCCATTACCTCAGCGCATTCCTCAAGCCACCGTAGGAAGAGCCAGAGGTGGCACGGTAGCTGCACCTATGCGTGCTCCCTGAAGGTGTGTGTGCATGCTTGGCAGAGAGAGGGCTGCAGAGTGGGTCCTGGATGGAGGAGGATTGATGCTCGGGGCAGGAAACGACAGGCGGGGCCCGCACTGGCCACAGCACACACGTGAGCTCCAGAAACGGCTCAAGTTCAAGGCCAGCACCCTTCGCTTCCAAGCTGCGACTACAATGGGTTCCTGAACTCCTCCTACGCGTAGATAATAAAAATGGCACCTGCGTGTAGGCTATTCTAGGGAAGGGTCTACAGGGGGTTTGGGTCTCACTGCTAGATCGGACTCTTAGTGATCCTCCTGTTTACAGCTTCCCAAAAGCTGGGATTACAGGCGTGCCACCACACCCAGTCTCAATTGCCATCCCGGTGCATCCCAGGGGCAGGGCCAGCATGGCAGGCCTAAGGATCGAATCCCCAGCCCCTGCGCCTGCTTGCAGGTTCTTTAATCCACTGAGCTATTTGGCTGGCCCTGCGCTGAGTCTTAAGGAAGGGCGTCAACACGTGCTCTCACACACGGTGAGCACATGTTGCAGGCACTCCCCTCCTTGCTTCCGTAGTTCTCCTCTTTGTGCTATTGCACGCATTCTCCTCAGAGCTGTGTCACCAGCTGAGGGGCCCACACCCCTAAATTCCCATCTTAGCAGCAGCAGCAGCAGCACTTTTGATGGGGTGGGGTCCCCGTGCCTCCTCTGAGGTCAGCCGAGGTGCTCAACCAGGAGGCCGTCCCACAGCCAGGTTCCCAGTGGCACTGGACAGCGTCAAGAGACACTCAGGGCTGGCCATGCGGGGCAGCAGGGCTCCTGGCATCTGGAGTGAGCAGTCCAGGGACGGTGCTGGCTGCCCTGCCGCTCACACTCAGCCTCCCCCGTCCCAACAAAGAATGTCCCAGTCCCAAATTCCGGTCACTAATGGTTTGTCACCAGGTGGGGGGTGACAGCTGTGGGGTGCAGCCGATTGCTCCCCAGCTTGAAGAGCAGATGCAGGTCTCTGTGAATCATGAGCGCAACCCGGCCTTGGCGAAGAGCTGCCTGCAAAGGGCCTTGCAGTTCTCCCTGGCTCGGGGCTGTTTCATTGGAATGTTCTTCCCAGATGTGGGCTGCAAATGATTTGTCGAGAAGCCGCGGAAACCAAAGCCAATTTCCATGTTTCTCAAAGAGCCAGCCCTCAGACTCCACAGCAAGCCTATCTGGATATCTCGTCTTTTAAAGAATAATAATATGGAAAGAGTTTTGATCAATCACAGGGGACGTTCAAAGACGGCCTGGAGCTCATGGGGGTGGGCGGGACCCAGGCTTGCATCTGGTCCCTTTCCTCCACCAGTAATGACCACTTCCTGGAGCAGGTGCCTGGCCAGGTGACTCGCCCTCACAGACGATAGATCAGAGTCAGTGTTTCTCACACAGAGAAGCTAAAGACAAGTGCAGCCGTGAGCTCCTCGGGCATCCCCAAGGGCACAGTGGCTGGAAGAGGATCAAACATGGCGGTGGTGTTAAAATGGGCAGCTGGTGGGGTGGGCCCTGCTTGGTCCCTGGGCTGTGGGCTGCAAGGCGCTGCGGAGAGCTGGCCTCACGTCCTTAGGAGTGCAGGAGCGCATCTCTCCCCTCCCCACTGTGCTCCTAGCAGCCCTACTATAGGCAGAGAGCCGGTTGGATCTCAACACTGACCTTTAGTTTGCTTGATTTGCAAACATATATGGCGCTTAACTTGAGCTATTTCTTGCAAATGCATACATTTAAAAAATGCAGCTTAACCTCACCCAGTCAGAAGCAGTGGACAATACTGTAATTCTGTAACTAGGGGCTGACGGGACAGAGCATATCTGGGGTCTGTGTGGCTGGGCCACTCAGCCACGTTCCTGCTGCGCTTCTGCGCCTGCTGGGTGGAAGCCGCCTGCCTGCCGCCTGGCCAGCTTCCGGCTGCTTCTGCATTATTTTCTGTGTGCAGAGATAAACTCTTGGAGATCTGATCTCAGTTTACTTGTCAAGCATCCTTAATTTTCCATTTGGGCCAAAACAATTTAGGGAGCCTTGTCAGGTCTGCTGTTATTCCAAGAAGCTGAAGCTCCCATTAAATGGAAAAAATCCAGGCCAACCTCGGAAGGGATGAAGTGTCCACAGGACCCTGGAAGGACACAGGAGACTGAGACAAATCCCTGAGAAGTTTCAAAAGCCAGAGGGGTGTGAAGCGGAGCCCTTTCTCTGTGGGTAAAATACACGAAGGGAAGGACCCAGAGCTCTCCTGTGCCCACGTGGGTCACAGAGCAGAGCAGTGGGAAAGGCTGGGGCGAGGGGCAAAGGGCCCGTCCACACCAGGAGCCACCTGTGTCCCCTTGTGGGGCGAGTCAGTCAGGAAGTAACGAGAAGCTGGCTCATCCTTATTTTTTTTTGTTTCATTTTTTTATTAATTTTATTGAGAAACAAATAGTAATGAGACAGTTTCAAAACAGGTTAGTAGGACAGTTTCAATAATTAATGCATTGCATATTGTTGTCTTCATAGTAGCTATTTATAGTACAAGATGCAGACATGATTTCTTGTCCAAACAAAGGCGAGCCCTGCCCTCAGGGCACCTCTGTCCGCAGCTCCGTGTAGGGAAGCGTCCTTGAAGGCGTGTTCCCAGACATAGCACAGAGGGCCATGGGATGCGGTTGGGACTCAAGCCGCCCCAACCCCAAAGCATGTGCGTACTCTCCTGGGGGCAGGCACACATCAGCTACGTGCTTCCTGCCAGTGAGCGGCTCTCACCCGACAGCAGCTTAAACCCAGACTCTCAAGTGTGAGCGGTCACCTGCAGCCTCTGTGAGCACAGCGCTACTCGGCCACTCCTCGTTGGCTTCTCAGGAGCTGGGAAGTAGAGCCGGAGGAAGTGTCCACCGAAGCGCTCAGGCGTGGGGCTAAGCGGTGCCCCATCAGCGCCACAACCAAGTTCCTAGGTTGGGTTCCCCAGGCCAGAGCCTCAGGTTGGAGCTGCGCTTACGGATGCTGCCTCTGCCAACACCGTTAAGAGGACGTGTGTTGGGCACACAAGCCAGGCAGCCTGCTGCATAGGCAGGGGCTGAGATTGGGAGCCCCAGAGATGAACAGCAAACCAACTAAGAGTGGGGCTCAGAGGGAACCAACTCCTCTAACATCCCCATGTCAGATTTCTGGACTCCAGGAGGGTGAGACAATAAATCTCCATTATTTAAGCTGCCAAGTATGTGGTGATTTGTGTATGGAAGCTCTAGGAAACCAATATACTGGGGACCCAGGGACCTTGCACTGAACACCTCTGATTTATTAGCACATTTTCTACTGGACAGGATACCTGGTATGAGCTGTGCCGACGTGGTTGAGCCATTCCCTGCCATCACAAATCTGAGGTCTTCCCATCAAACGCCATCGTTTTTCCTCAGTCTTTACCCATGATGCACTGGGGCTCACAAGATGATGGCCACCCCGGTGAAGACAAACTTATTAACCATAAGTGGTCTGTACAGGAGGCAGGGAAACAAAGGCAGACAATAAAAGGCTGTGTCCCTAGAGGGCTCTGCCCTTTCAGGGAGGAGAATCTTGCTCCCAAGCTGACAGCAGCTTCCCTTTATATCACTCACTAAGCTTGGGCCTTAGACCAACATGCCATCATAGCCTGTTTATTTTCCTTAAAAAATGTTTGATTTTATTTTATGATTCCTCTTCTCACACCTTGGTTTTGGCTGGATGTAAAGCAGCACCTCAGAGAGAACAAATCCATCCCTCAGGAGTCTGTGCCTGACATTCCTTTATTTTGTCTTCCCCTTTGTCCTTGGCCAAAGGATCAACACGTTTGTGATGTTTTTAATATGTCTTCTTAATGTATTATATTTTTAGAACAAAATGCTGATGTTTGAGTTCTAAAAGAACTTCAGTGACAAAACACTGAATCCGGAGCGCTGTGGCCTCTGGAATTGTAGCTTCCGTGTGAAGGAGCCCTACGAGTGTGCTAGTGGAAATCCTCCTCTTTGGAGAGGTTGGAGACCCTGCAGGATCTCCTGGGTCTCCTCTCTCCAGCTGGCAATGCACAGTGCTTTCATGCACTCCAGGAACGTGCTTTTTGACTGCCTTCCCCTCTTTCCAATGTGTGTGAAATTATCACAATGTAAGTCATCCATTGTAAGGTGAAACTCGGACTGTGCTCAGTGCAGCCAGTGTTGTACAACTAACATTTCTCTCTAGTTCCCCCAAATTTTTAGCACCTAAAAAGACAATCCTATACCAACCTGGCAGTCACTCCCCATCCCCCTCCCTTCTCGAAACCACTGTAAGTTGTCACTCTGCCTACAGTCTGGATTTCTAGTTGGCACCTCTCTCCATCTCTCTTTGCTTCTTTTCTCTTCTCCTCTCCTCTCCTCCTCTCTTCCTTTCCTGTCCTTTCTTTCTCTTTCTTCTTTTTCTTTCCTCCTTCTACCTTTCCCCCATCCTCCTCTCCCTGCCCGCCTCTTCCTCTTATTTCTCTCCATTAGTGTTTCACCCCAGTAAGGTGGGAGTACTTAGCCTGGGATCGACCCCTCAACAGATATTCCATTCTTTCCCAGGTCCTCCATTGTCTTGAGTGAGAGTGCCCCTCATTCACTAGCAGGTAGAGGTTGAAAAACCCAGCTTCGGGGAAAGCTTGGGGGAGGTTCCCACCACTGGCTTGAACCCTACCAGTGTTACAGCAGCAAACTCTCCCCACATGCTCTTCAGAAACATTTCCATGCTGACCACTTGAGTCTCTGGCAGCCAGTGGCTGCGAAGGAGACCATATGATGCTTGTCACCACAGCACCAGGCCCTTGAGGCTATCTAGGCACATGTTTTCTGGACAAAACAGGGGACACGTGATCCAGAAAGAAGCGCCACCACTGACTCACTGAGACTACAGCTTCTTATCTTTTGAAATAATAGCCTGACAAATTAGTTCAATTAAGGGGCCAAGGAGATGCTCAGATTATAGATTGAGATGATGCCTGTTCAACTTCTCATCCCAGAAAGGAAAATTTGCTGGCACCTCATGGCGTTGTAGCCTCTGCTCATTTCGCTCATGCTGTGCATCCCAGGCAGCTCCTGAGGATTGAAAGGTGCTCCACCCCAGTGTGAAGCAGTGACTCGGGTGCCAGGCCACAGCACACCCAGCCCACGCATCTGGGGACCCCAAGGCCTCCTCTCCCCAGGAGCTTGCATCCTCAGCCTCTGCAGCTCACTGGAGCAGGGATGGGCTGAGTGGACATGCGAGTGAACGTGGTAGCGTGTGCCGAGGTGTGGGGAAACAGCAGGTGGTGCGCAGAGTGGACTGTGGAGCAGACTGTGGGAGATCTCTGCGACACCCCCCGCCACCTTGGGCAGCCTTAGGGGCCGTCGTGTGGGATTGCTGTCCTAGGCCCGGGTCCTGCCCCAGCCTCCTGGCAGGACATCTGGCGGCTCCGCAGCCCACTGGGGCAGAGCCCTCAGCTCCCCTCCCACTGGAGGTGTGCGTCACAGGACACAGTCTGCTCTGCCTCTGCAGTGATCTCCGCGGGGACTGCGCTCGAAGCGATGGGGACGGGCAAGAGGCTTTCCTCCCATCCGGGACTTTCTGTGCTAGAGCTGGGAACTAAATCTAAGTCAGAACTCACAACTCACCACCTTCCAGACCAGCCAGTCCTCTAGTTGTGGTTTATTTGAAACCAAGAGGTGGTCAAAATACACAGCTTCCATTTTTAAAGCCCATTACAGAAAAAGACCTCCTGCCTGATCCTTCTCCTTCCCTGGCACCTCCCGGGTTTCCCACTTTATTCAGCAGCTCGGAGAATCCTTTCTCATGTCCATTTCCATGCGATAAGCACGTGTCTCCAGCCACCTTACTCACTAGATCTGGCACCATGTGACTTTGGCTGAGTGCGAAAGGTAAACGGTGCAAATTAATTCAGGACGGTCAGGCAGCCTGACCACCCGGCTGACGATGCTGAGGACGGAGGGCTCCCACGACTGCGTCAGAGAGTAGCCCGGGGGACAGATAAATGTGTGCGCAGGAAGGGAGGTATTGTGAGAGGAATTAATGGCAATGCATCTCTCCCTGTAATAAGTAGCTCTAAGTTAAGCATTCATATTTTCCAACCACCCCTCATTGCATAAATCAGTTGCTCTTTTGTTGTGGCTCTGAGTTGCAGACAAGAGAATCAGCTTTACACACGGTGGGCAGAAAGTGAGTGTGGAAGAGAATCAGGTGGCTTGTGCCACCTCCAAGAAAGAACTGGGCTTGAGGCCTCCAGGCCCAGAGTCACTGGCAAAGCTGTGCAGACACTCCCCAGGCAAGGCCACATGACTCAGCCCCAGTGAGGCCTTGCAGCTGTCACCAACAAGCACTGGATGCCAGCACCTCGCTTCCGCTTCCTTCCAGCCAGAGTTTGCCTTCCAAATCAGCTTCTAGTGTGACTGCATCTGATTGGCGGAGACCTCATCACGTGACTTCATTCCAACAGCAAAGGATTCTGGGAAAGCGAAGCTGGCCTGCACCTAATGGACCTGATACTCATAGTGGGGCAATTTCCTAAATATGATGCTGGATCCAAAAAGCAAGACCAGTGCCCACCCCATGGCTTATTCCTTTTGACTGGCCTGAGAGAAGAACCTAGATTTAGGATGCTGAGGCCTCGTTCCCTCTCTTTTTTTTACCTCATTTCCACTCACCTCATACCCAGAAGATTCCATTGGTTTCTGATTTATGTCTCCTTTTTGCAGCTTCTGTTCTTGCAACAACAACAACAANAAAAAAAAAAAAAATGTGAACTTGAATGAATCAGACAAATTCCCCCGAGTGGGTTATCCTCCAAGAGAAGCCGGCCTGCGAGCTTCAGAAAGACCAGTGCGCTTAAGAAGAAAGCAAACAAGACCATGAGGGGACTCTCAGCTCACAAAACCTACAGCACCTCGAGGACAAACACAATGCGTGATGTGAGCGTGAGCATTCTCCCGAGGGAATGTATTCGCCGGGGTGAAATTCACAGCATAAGTTTAACCATTCCATACACTCTGCAGTCCTCGTACTGTACAGCCGCCAGCCCTGTGTCCTGCCCAGCGATTGTCATTGTCCCCAGGGGAGTCTCTAGAACCTTGCCAGGCACTTCCACCCCTATTCCTGAGCTAAGGGGCAGGGAGAGAGAGACAGAGAGACAGAGAGAACAAAATTTTAAAGTTTGTTGTGAAATTAGCTGGAGGTTAGAGGGGCGTTTATGATAGATTTTCTGCAGCTTTCCACAGTAGTGGAAAATAGATCGATGCCTGGAGCCTCATCCTGTTCAACCACTTCTGGGGAACGCTCCCAGGCGCCCTGGGCCTTTGGGGACGTGGCTCCGGGACGAGCGGCGCATGCGCGATCCGCAGCGCTGGGCTGGGTACCTCTCCAGCCCCAGGTTCTGCGCCTCTTGACGCGGTCCGAGTGCTGAAGCGTCGCTGGCTGCTGCGGCTTCTCCCTTCATTCCCTCCTCTGCTCTAGCTGGACAGCAGCTTTGCTAGGACACCATGTTTTTAAATCCGACCGAGGCAGAGGAGATGAGGAGAAAGGGTGTTAAAAACTGTACAGAATCTCAAAGATCGTGACGTCAGAGTCACCCTCTGTTAGGATTAATAGACACCACTTAGACGTAAGAGCATCACTTTATTTTATTTTTTATGTACTTGATTGTTACAGGGTCTCACCACGTAGCTCGTAGCTCAGACTCATAGTGATCCTCCTGCTCTCAGCCTCCCCAGCGATGGGATTACAGGTGTGCGCCACCAGCCCAGACCCTGGCCGGCTCAGCTGCCCTGGGGGTGGGGCTGGCACGACAGGTGTTGCCGGGATTGAACTGCAGTCCCTGCACTTTGCCTAAGCTTGCCTAAACAGGCGCTTTTATCTGCTGAGCTATCTCACCGGCGCCAAGAGCATCACTTTCCTAAGAATTAGAAACTAGGTCTGGTGGTGCACTCCTGTTAGCCCAACAGGGCTGAGGCAGGAGCGTCACAGTTTGATGCCAGTTTGGGCAATTTAGGAAGACCCTATCTCAACACACACATGCACATGTACACACACACACACACACACACACACACACACA
>NDGM011124584.1:0-10320 GCA_002564305.1 Octomys mimax
AATAATAATAATAATAATAATAATAATAATAATGAAATCAAACGATAAAAAATGATGGGCGAGACTTCAAAGCAAGAAGGAGCTCTTATACATCGTTGGAAGGTATGTAATTGATACAGTCACTAGGAAATCAGTATGGAGAGTCCTCAAAAACTAAAATAGAAATTTCTAGCCAGCTATTCCCCTTCTCGGTGTCCTCCTAAAAGAGTTAAAGACATCAAATTACAGCAATGTGTGCACACTCATATCTACAGCAGCACAATTCCTGATTGCTAGATCTTGGAAGCACCCTATACCTCCATCGACAGATGAATAGATAAAGTAATATATTTATACACAATCAAGTACTACTCTTCCATAAATAAATATAAGCTTGAGTTATACATAAGGAAACAGATGTACTTTGAACCCTAAATGTTAAGTGAAATAAGCCAAATATACAAGTGTAATTATCGCATGATTTCTCTTATATGAAAAGCCCAAATCAAAGAGAAAAATAAAAGGTAGATGACAGGAAGTAAGGAGTTCAGATCATTTTCAAATGCGAAGTGGCTCTAGAGATGGAGAGGGATGAGACAGGAGGGGAAAGAGTAAAAATTGAATTGAGAAGTGTTATGTAGATGTACCAGCTCCCCACAAGGAATGCAATCATTACATACTGGGAACATAAAAAATAAAAACTAAAAAAGGAAATGCTCCAAGGAATAATTAAAGAAAAAGAATTGCAGTACTATATGGCCCACAATGAGTTAGTGGTCATAGGCATAAAATATCAATGTCTTCTGGAGAAACCAGACATCATGTACTTCAGAGGTGCCATCTGCAGTCCTGACAAAGGCCTCAAGTCTCCACAAGCCTCCAGATTCAGTGGCTAGTCTGCAGGCACATGGAAGGAAAAGGAAGGCCAGAACCATACTGGGAGGGAATGACCTGGCTACATCAAAGTACGGAAAACTATAGGTCAAATTCTCTAGGTTATCGGGCCTGGGAAAGATAGTTCAGTAGAATAAGTGCTTGCCTGGCAAGTGCAAGGCCCTGACTTCAATCCCAGGTACCACAAAAAAAAAAAAAGCTCTAAAAAATTATCAACAAATGATAGGAAAAATTTGTAAGGGAGAACTATAGGCTTAAAGAGATTTTTTAAACATCAACAATGTAAGAATGAATGGAACTATAGTATTCAGGAATGCCAGTTTGATAGTAAAAAACCACACATACTCAGGAATAAAGTGAATTCTACAGATGTTCATAGAGTATTTAGTTTCACAGGGAGTGAAGCAACTGCCATAGAAACAAGGCACATTGGAGGGCACACAGAGGGCTCCCAACTTGGCTGATAAATTGGGTTTACAATCTGACTGATGATTAAGAGGGAGCTTAGGGTATAATAATCCACCTCGTTCTATATTTCTTTTTTTATTTGTGTTTTGCTTTATTGTTTCACTTTTTTAAAGTGCCTTAAAATTAATCAGAGAGAGAGAGAGGCACAGAGACACAGAATTGAAGAAGGCTATATAGACATTCTCTAACGTGAATTGGGGACAGATGAAAGCTGAGAATAAAGTCACTTTGGCCCAGTGGGAAGTCTCTGACGACCCAGCTGAGCTGCACATCCTCTTGGGAGAGTCTCAGTTCTCTTAGCCAAGGAAGTCAAGTCCAAAAGCCACTGTCTCGGTCTTCCACTGAACTTACCTGGTCTTTCAATGCTCCACCTGCATTCTTCCTGGGCCAATAGCAAACAATTTCCTTTCCATATTCTTCTTGAGGGAAGGCATGATTCCCACCCAAGAGGCATTTAATATTCACAAGTCATCACCCTCTGATTATGAAAGTTGGACAAGACAGGCCAAATCCTAGAACTCAGGGCTCCCTCACATTCTCAGGATGTGCTATTTGACCACAAAAGACCCTGGAGACTTGGAGCTAAACCACAGTGCCAATTCTTGCTCTCTTTCAGCCCAAAACTTATTTTGAATCTACTGACCCAAAGCAGTGGTCCCCAGATTAGAAACCAGATCCAGCCACGATTAGAGGCGACGCCACTTGGAGAAAGCTGGCTCAAAGCTGATAAGCACAAAGTATTCTTGGAATTGTTGTGTTGTTTTAAAAGTGGTGATGTTTTTATTTCACATTCTTGTTGCTCATGTCCATTTTAATTGGGGGTTGAATATTTCTCAGAATTTTTTTTTTGTTGCCTTCAGGGATATGAAGTTTTCCTCTAGGAAATCATTGCTTTCTCAATAACAAACTTATTTTCCTTCTCTAGGAATGTTCCGTGTAGTCTAGAGTCAGCCTCCCTTCTCCTGTCTGGAATATTTTGGTCCCATCATCCTCTTTCCCTGGAACTAGACATATCCTTCTAATTGGCCTTTTGAGCTTTCAGCGTGGAAAGGGCAGGCATAAAGCATGGATCAACATGGAGATACCTCCACTAGGAAACCAAAGGAAGGAGACTTTCATACAGCTACGTCCACCGGAGGAAAGGATACAGGTGAGAATTATTACTTCCTGTACTATGTACTTTCTGATAAACAGAGAAAACACCTGGAAATAAATGCCCAGCTGAACAAAACAAGAAGTCACCACAAGCTCTTCACTCTCAGGCCCCGGGTCTTCCATATCATCCTGAAGCTGTGTAGGTGAGCCCACCACCATCCTGTTCCACCTCCGTCACCAAAATCCAGGATCTTCTTCCTTCAGGCTGCAGTTGAGTGGGTCTCATTTACATGTTACTGTGAAATTTACATATTTCATTTACATATTTCAGTTAGTATTTGCATTTGAGAATTTAAATTGAAAGTTGTGCTTCCCATCAGAGAAGTTCCATTATGTTTTCTGAGCAGTATTTTGTAGGGCAAAGTCCTTCCCTCAAACTAATCACAGTTTCTATCAAATATTTGACAGTTTCATTTGCAGAGAAGTGTAAAGAATATCAATTGAAAATGAAAATTAACCTCAGAGCTAAGCAAGCATGACAGAAGCTGTATTTGTAGTCCCTCAATGTACACTACAGGCTGGTGAGATCTCTGACACATCCTGAGATTGCATCTGAGGGATGCAACAAGTGTCTTGACTCTACCACTCCTGGGAGCAAGAACAGAATCTAGCATAAAAAAGTCCAGAACATTTAGCCCAGAGGTAGTTATACTCCAGCTGGCTCCCAAGAAATAACTTAGCAAGGTTTCTTTTCCTTTTGTGGAAGCAGAAAGCGCCTAACTGTCAATGTGATCATGAAAAGCTACACTTCTCCAGATGCTCCTCCTAGTAACAGCCCAGATGGATTTTGCTATGATCACTTCTCCCCCAGTGCTATTAGTCTCAGACCAGCTCCAGGTATTGTGCACAGGTGAGTTTGTGTTTGCAGGCCCAGGAAGGAGGCGTGTGTTACAGTGTGTGCTTGTATACTATGCCCTAAAACTTCAAATTCTTACTCTCCTAAAGTATATGCAAAAAGAAATGACAGTGAAGGAAAGCAAAAGAGGTTGGTGCATTTGATAGGTACCACAGACAGCTCAGAAACAATGTTTTTTGGGTAGAAAAGTACTTATGCAACACTTAGGTTTAAGAGGGAAAAGACTTGGGGATAAAGCATTTTCTGGTGAGAAGGACTTGCACTTATTATAAAACTTAAAGGAGAAAGAAGTATCCATTGTTCAGAGCATGGCTCATGCAAGGGACTGGGTGTGTGTAGGCTTTGAAAGTGCTTAGAGGCAGGACAGCAAGGGTTAGAAACAACTTCAGGCAAGATAATATAGATTTGTTTTTTTTTTCTTCTATTAGACATTCATTTATTGTACAAAATATTTACACTACCAGCTATAAATGCTGGGCTCTGCACTGGCCTGCCACGTGCACCAGGCTCCATCTATAGATCTGAATCCTGGTTGTTCTACCTGTCAGTCATGACAAGTTTTGAACTTCTCTACCTCAAACTCCACTCATCCTTAATATGGGATGATAGTTGTTCCTACCTTATGAGACTATTGTGAGTGGTTAAGGAGATAATGAATTTGAATGGCCAAGCCCAGTGCCTGACGGGAATTTTACATAGTCCATAATTATAGAGTTGTTTATTAATATTTATTTATCAAGGTAAAGGCCCAGGGGTATAGCTCAGCACAACAGTACTTGCCTGGAAAGTGCAAGGTTCTGAGTGATTCCTGTGACCAAAAAAGAAAAAAAAAGACCTATCAGGGTAAAGCTTTTCCAAGAATATACATCCCCAAATACCCATGAAGGATAAAGAAAGATGAGCCAGAGATCAACACTGTTCTTATATCCCCACCTCAGAATATCTTTCCTCCTGAGAAAAGGCACACCAAGGACAGGGTGGGTGGGGAAGAGATACAAAAGCAGATTGGGTCAGGTCAGCTTTGGGACTCAGTGGTCAGTAGCTTTGCAAATCAGTCTGCTCCTTCACATAAGAGACAGAGTGTGGGAAGGAAGAGAGAACACAGACATTGCCACTCTTACTTTTCACCAGCCCCTGCAGCTCCTGGTTCTTTCCAAGCTCCCTTCATCTACAGCTGGACTGCAGCTTGGTTAGGAGAATGAGCCTCCAGGACCGTGGCACCCCAATACTGAGTGAGGTGGGAGGAGGAAGAGATGGTACAAGGCACCTGCAAGGGTGTCCACAAAGCGGTGAGGTCCCTGAGTTGATTGATGTGGCCACCTTTCCAACTCATGGCCTTCCCTACCTATGGCTGGACTGAAAAGCCACAGACTAATAAGCAAATTTATTTTTCCTGCTGCTGGTTTAACATCCTAATGGTCTTCCAGCATCAACAAAGCTTCTAACTGAATATAGCCTGAAACCTAAGCCCGGAGCTCTGCTATGAAGGATTTTTTGAAAGAGAAATGTAATGGCCCAGAGGCAGCCAAGATGGAAGAATCTGAGGGACTTGTGCTGACATCACTTTATTTTTCCATGTGCTTTGGTGAAATTAATTTGGGCACTACCTTAATCCATAATTGTTTAGATAAGTGAAGTGATAAGCTCCAGCCCAAGTACAAACTGCTAAATTATCATGGCCTTGAACCCCAAGAACGACAGCTCATCTTCCCAGTGACCCCTTCCTCTCCCTTCCTCACTCCAGCCTTGGATACAACTTCCTTTTGCCTTTCCTCACACACAAGGGAGCCTCCAGTCAGCCCCGTTTCTGTCACTGAACCCTCTTCTCAAACTCCACCCCTAGCAGAAGCCCATAAACTCCCAGCCTTCCACTGCTTCAGGTCAGAGGATTCCCCATCCCCCTCAAATCCTCTCTGTATCCTCAGCATCAATAAAGGCCTTTCCCCTACCCCTTCCTTTTGCTTCTTCCTCTCTGCCACACCAGAAAAACCTAACATGAGGTGCTTATACACTACTCCTTTCGGGTCATCTCTATTACATTCTGTCAAGTTTACGATGGTCAGCCTTGCCCTCATGCCTCTTTCTGCTCCTCAGTCCCCAGTCAGCCCCGACAGGTCTCTGTGTGCAAACGCTACCTTTACACACTTGTGAAATCACCAGTCAGAAAAGACCTCGATTAAATCTGCGTTGCTCCCTCTAGCACGGTTCCTGGCACATGGTGGTGGCTCTTCTAATATGCATCAAATTAATTCCTACAGCACAGTGTGCCTTGCACTTCAGCTGAAGAGCACCATCCAGAAAGTGGCTTGTGCAGAAGTTCATATGTCTCTCCTCTCATACTAGTGACTTTGTGAACTGATAAGTAAGGTTAGGAGGTGCTGACCATTTGTGAAACCCAATGAAGTTGACTCAGTTGAAAATTGAACCCAAGACCGCAACCTCATCAGCACCTTGCTCTGCTAACTCTGAGGTACATGCTGCTCCTGATCCACCAAACACCCGACATCCCACCCTAATGATGAAACTCATCTTAGTAACATGGAGTTGTTCACCTGTGAAAGCAGTTTCTTGAAGTTCAGGAAGTTAAGGCTGATCCACAAGGCAGCTGCTGTTCTATTTGTGACTAACCAGGCATGCCTATGTTTCTATCAATGAAAATTAAAGCTGGGGGAAGTAATGCCTCAACATACCAACCTCAGTTCTTTTTGATGTATACTCAGAAGTAGAGGTGCTGGATAATATAGCATTAGAAGTGCTATTTTTAGTTATTTTCAGGACCTCTATACTGGTGGTGCTTGTGTATATTCCCATGAACCTACACAAGAAATTTCTTTTCTTTACCTCTTTGTCAGCATTTAATATACACATTTCTAATAATAGACATTAGAGGGCCAGCAAGATAGCTCAGCAGACTAAGTGCCTGCTTAGACAAGTGCAGGGACCAGGGTTCAATACCTGGCACCACATGCTGTACTGGTCCTGCCCTCAGACATGCTGAGCGAGATACTGAGATTTGGCATGATGGTTCAGACCTGTAATCCCAGTGCTAGGAAGGCTGAAACAGGAGGATCACCACAAGTCTGAACTGCGTAGTGAGACTCTGTACCAAATACATAAAATAATAATAATAACAATAATAGCCACTCTAACAAACATGAGGTAATACTGTAGCTTTAATTTGCATTCCCTTGTTGATTTGAAATATCAGGCATTTTTCAAATATCTTTTGATCATTACACATCTCTTCTTTGAAGAACTGTTTATTCAGACTCTTGCCCATTTTTTATTTCAGCTATTTGTTTCCTTGTTATTAGAGTTGAATTTATTATACATTTTAGATATTACCTCCTTATCGGATATGTTCTGTTGTTTCTTCTGCTGTACAGAAGCTTTTCAGTTTGATGTCATCCTCCTTACTTATTTTTGCTTTTGGTGCCTGTGCTTCCAAAGTATTGGCCAAGAAATAATTGGCCAAATCAGTGTTGTGATGCTTTTGTTCATTTTACAGATGCAGGCCTTGTGTGTAGGTATTTTATTAAGTTTAAGTTGATTTTTGTATGTGCTACGAGAAGTGCATACCACTGTTTATCAAAGAAAGTATCTTTTTTCCATTACCTGTTCTTCACACCTTTGTAGAAAATCAATTGACTGTATAGTAGCTATGGATATAGCTCAGTGGCACAGTGCCTGTGTGACAAGCGCAAAGCTATGAGTTCGATTCCCAATACCAAGAAAAGAGTAAGTTGGGTTTATTTGTGACTTTCTACTCTTTTAGATTGAACAATGCGTCTGTTTTTGTATCAGTATCATTTTGATTACAATAGTTTATAATATACTTTGCAATTAAGAAGTATGATGCTTCTATTTGTTCCTCTTGTGTAACATTTCTTTGGCTAGTGAGGTCTTCTCTTACTGTATAAAAATCATAAAATTACTTTTCTATCTCTTTGAAAATTTACATTGGATCTATAGATAGCTCTAAGTTTTAAAATAATATTAACTTCCTCTAATTGATAAACATGGGGTGACTTTCCATATATTTGTGTCTTCATCAATTTCTTTTATCAGTGTGTGAAATTGGTATGTTGAAGAAAGAAATTTGCATTCACAAATTCTTTTCAGCACTATTCACAATAGCCAAGAAAAGAGCCGGTAAGATAGGTCAGTGAACTAAGCACTTGCACAAGGACTGGTGTTCGATCCCCAGCACCACATGCTGCACTAGCCCAGTGCATGCCTATAATCCCAGTGCTGGGGAGGCTGAAAACAGGAGGATGATTACAAGTCCAAGCTGCATAGTGAGACCCTATACCAAAAATATTTTTTTAAAGCCAAGAAAATAAAAACAACCTAAATGTCCATCAAAAATGAGTGAGCAAAGACTTTGGGATGTATATCTACAATGGAATATTATATAGCTTTTAAAAGGAGAGCTTGTCACTTGTAAAAACATCCAAGGAACTGAATGTTCTCTTTGTGAGTATATTTCCATGGCTGCTTCCAAAGATGTGTGGCAATTTCTTTCAAGTAAAACATTACAATGTGTCCTCATATATCTTATTCACTGAATCAGGCACCATGAGACTGTTAGTTTATTCCAAAAGTCAAAATGATCAAGAAAAGTAAAGGTTTTGAATTGATTCAGGACATCAAGTCAACCACAGCAGCACAACTAAAGAGATTTATAAAAGAACATTCAGTACTGCTTCAAAATGTGGGAAGAATGATCAGATAAGTGTGTTTCAAATGGGAGGGGGTGGGACATCTTACGGGCAGTTGACGGTACTGTGCTTTTACCATAGCAATTTTTTTTTAATTTATGTATTTGTTACAGGATCTCACTACACAGCTTGGACTCATAGTGATACTCCTGTTTTCAGTGCTGTAATTACAGGTGTTAGCCACCAGCCTCATCTCCATACTGGCTCAGCACACCTGGGGCATGTGGGACTGGGGATCAAACTGGTCCCTGTGCTTGCCTCAGCAGGTACTTAGTCCTCTGAGCTATCTCGCCAGCTGTTATGGTAAATTTTTTAACTTATTCATCACATTTTTATCACATCTCATATATAAGGAAGCTTTTTTTCAAAAAGTCAAATTCATAGAAGCAGCAATTAGAAAAGTGATTAACAGAGGGTGGTTAAGAGAAAATGATGGAAAAGGGGAAAACGTGGGTCAAAAGATACAAAGTTTTAGTCAGATCTGACATTGAAGTCCAAATTGTCTACTGCACTGCCTGGTGGTAATATATTGTGTATCTCAAAATTTCCAGAATAGATTTGCAATATTCTTACCATAGAAAATATAAATTGGTGAAGTCGTAGGTATAGTAATTAACATGATTGAATCCTTCTGTAATGTATATGTAGATCAAAACATCACATACCATAAATATATACAATTTGTGTCCATTGATAATAGAATGAAAGTTCCGAAAGAAAGAACTGAAGAAGGGAAAGAAAATCTCCCTGTTCTCCTGGATATATTCCAGCAAGACTGAGCTTCCAACTAAGTTTCAGAGCTGCAAATTACAATATAGGGTTTCTAAACAAAACAGATGAGCCTAACACCAAAATTTCACTGTGGAATCCCCAATTAAAGCTGAACTTAATACTGGAAAATATTTTTCTAAGTCTATGTTGCAAGAAATTTTTGGTTTCCCAGGATGGTCAACCCCTTTCCGCTTTGATTTGACTTCCCAATGACAAACATGCAGACCCACTGCCCTAGCAAGTTCACATCTGCTCTCTGTACCTGAGAAGTCTCACACTTTACTACACTCACTAATTCATGGCTCCCACACTCACTGAGGCCTTTCCTGATTTCTATATCTCTTGTAAAAACTTACTTCTTGTTTGATTCCTTATGGTACATGTGGTCCTCTTTGCCATACCATTTAATACTTAATCTCATTTAATATTATCCTATTATTTAATGGAGTAACTTACTTTATCTAGGAAAGTCTGAATGTCCCTAGAAGTAACAAGTAACTCTTCATGGGTTAGAAATGAAAGGGTCCTGGTCAGTAAGATAATGGTACTTGAAACTTTACCATTAGAGGGCCAGGGAGATAGCTCAGTAAAAAAAGTGCTTGCCTCACAAGCTCAAGGTCCTGAGTTCAACCCCTGGTACCACAAAAAAAAAGAAAGTAAAAAGAAATTTTACCATTAGAATTACAGAAAAAGTATTTGAAGGATTGGACCAAGCTCTTGACCACTGACAGAATCTTCTTCCTGCTATATAATGTTTGTTCAGTCTTTGCAAGAGTTCTTCCACTTCCAGGAATTTCACTGCCTGTGCTGCAATTCATTTTTCTTAAAGTAACTCACTAAGCTCTATACAAAATTTCTATGCAGAAAATAGTTGTTTGGTGAATTAATAAAAAGAGCGTGAAATGTTGGTAGCCAGAGGCCAGAAGTGGGGTGGGAATGGACAAGGGAGGGAGAGGGGTTGACAAACAGGTACACAGTTACTATAACTGGACAGAAGAAAAGTTCTGTCTGGAACATTCTGATGTTCTATTATATAGGATGGTGATCATAGTTAATAGTAGTATATTTTCATGTTATATATAAATTTGCACATAGCATGTTATATATTTGGAAGCTAAAATAGATTTTAAATGTCATTACAAAAAATGGTAAATATTAAATTGATAGATACATTCACTTGTCCAATTTGATAATTTTCCAGTGTACACATGTAATATCACTTGGTACTGCATAAAGATATACAAATATTATCAGTTAATTGACAACTATTGTCAATCAAAAATTAAACTTGGAATAAATCCTTTGAGTTTTTTCTCAATGGAGATAAAGTCAAATATGCATGTTTATCAGCTACATATAAGTGATTCTTCATGTTCCTAATATATGTTTTAAAGCTAGAATAATTAGCAGATAATTAATTTATAGATAACTAAAAGAAGTTAAGCATGGTGACAGGAAAATGAGGGGCCGGGGAGA
>NDGM011124593.1:0-12645 GCA_002564305.1 Octomys mimax
AGTCTGCCACCTGGGGCTGCTGGGCAGTAGGGGGCGCATGAGTCCTCTGGTGCACCGTGTGATTCCCTCCACCTGCCCGATGCCCACAGCCATGGGCACAGGGATGATGGTGAGCTCAGGGACAGAGGGGGAGGCCTCACAGAGCTGTTCTTCCCTCCACCTGCAGAGCCACCCAGGCTCCCATCCAGGCACAGGGTTCCAGGACGCTGCTGCACCTGCCACGAGCACTGAATCAGGAGCAAACCTCCGAGTCCCAGGGCTCCTAGCTGCACCAAGGCTGGAGTGACTCTGGGTGCGGGGTGGGGATGCGACCTGCCCACTACACCTCAGGCTGCACGCAGCCCATTGGGAAGGCCACCCCAGCCCAGAGTGTTTCAGGAGTAAGAGCAGGCAGGGCGGGGAAGATGTAAGTGACCCCTCAGCTCACCTGGATCTCTCTCCTGTCTACACTCAGCTGATTAGGGTCTGGCAAAACTCCTAGGAACCTATCATACCTTTCTGGGACTAAAATAGATCAGGCTGGGATGAAGCCAGCAGGCTGCCTCCTCCAAGAAGCCCTCGGGCTTTCCCATGCCCCTCACACAGACAGCCTGTGTTAACTCACAGCAGGCGGGAGGCTTTGGCCTGCACCAGGGGAACAGATCAGGAAGGGACTGTGGAGCCTCAGCGTGAAGCACGAAGAGGATGGAGAGGCAGCAAGGGAGGGTGGGGCCGGGAGGGCCACCTGGAAGCCAGGCTGAGAGGGACTCAGAGCCCAGCTCCTCCTCTCCCGGAAAGCGATGCCAGGGCTGCCACGTGTTACACAACCCCGCATACTGCCAGTGCTTTTATATAACCCTCGTCTCCCACAGAACAGACCCTCTCGCCTGGCGAGACACCCGTGGCTGCACTACCCTTCAGGGGCTCACAGCCCAATCTGTGCACTGGCTCCCACTAGGCTTCTCTCCTCTCCTCTTCTGTCCCAGAGCCCCAGTGCCGCAGAGCCTTGGGAGGATCTAGGAGCTAGGGAGCTGTGCCTTCCCCACAGCTGGGAGGGTGCCAGTGCCCTCAGGGCACCCAAGGCTGGGCTGCAACCCCACCTCACAGGACAGGGTCCTGCCATGGCCCCAGCACCCTCACGGCACACAGAGCTGCCCACCGGCCCTGGCCCGCACTTGTGCTTCCTACGAAAGGCTGCTGGCCCAAGCTGGACAGACAGAAGCTCTGGGGCCAGGCACTCAGCCTTCCCTGCTCTTGGGCACAGCAGCAGGGGCAGTGGTCACCCTTCTGCAGGACAGCCCATGATTCCAGTGGGTGGGGCACTGTTCCCGGCACTGCAGCCCTTGCAGGACCTCCCTAGACATTAGCACTGACACCCCCACTTCATGCTTCTGGGGGGACAGAGACCACAACTCTGTCCATGCAGGCGGCTGACCCTGTCCAGACCAGCCACACACCTCAGGCTCCTCCCACAGCAAAACTTCCCGACTCTGTTGAGGCGTCCCTGGATACACGGTCCACCACAGGATGCGCTGCGGGCTCTTGATACACTGTGCCCAGGCATGCGCGGCTGCCCCTCCTCCCTTATCCTCAAGGAAGGACACTGAATCCCGCAAGCTGCGCTCCCCACAGAGCCCTGTCAGCCCTCGCTCCTTTGGGTGCCACCTGCCCCTCGGTGGTCCCAAGAGCTGCTTAGAAGTTCCAGAGTCCTCAGGGGTGCAAGTTCAGTGCCATCATGGGGAAGTGGGGGCTGCTGCCAAGTGTCCCCAGTAGTGAATGAAGGAGCTGTCCCCAGGCAGTGTCCTCTGCTGGAGGAAGCAAGGGGAGCCCTCTCCTTTGCCTACCACCTCCACGGTCCCCTCCCAAGGACGCTGGGGGCTTTCTCCTCAGCGGGGCCCAGGCGCCACATGTCCCCAGTCCCCGTCCCAGCTCACCGTTAAGCTGGTTGTAGACTACCTCCTCCAGGTGGTCCAGGCGCTGCAGGATGGCCTCGCGATCGGCCAGCGCGCCAGCCTTGCCAAGCCGGTTGCGCACCCGGCGGTCGGCGGCACGCACGACCTGCACCAGCGCCTCGGAGCGGGCCTGCAGGCGGCAGTACACGGAGAACAGCACAATGGCCACGAACACCAGGATGTTGACCGTCAGCAAAGTTTTGATCCTCCTGGCCACCGCCATGGGCGCGGCGCGGCCGGGGCCGCCTCCCCGCGGGGCCTGGGGGGGCCCGGGGCGCGGGAGCCTGTGCGCGGCCGGCCGCGGACATGGGGGGCGCGGGCGCTGTCCCTCAGCACCACGGAGCCGGCTCCGGGGCACGCAAGGGACGGGCGGAGTGGGGGGCTCGGGAGGCCGCGCGCATCGCGGTACAGGGGAGGGATGGGCGCCGCAGCCCGAGGCCAAGAGATCGATCCTTCGCGCTCTCCCTGTTCCGCCAGTGCTGCCCCGCCCGCCCGCACCGGTGCGCAGTGACGCGGCCTCCTCCGCAGGCGCCGAGCCCGCCTCCCGGCGCCGGTGCCCTGCGTCCCGGCCGCCTCGGTCCTGGCCGGTGGAGCGGGAGGAGCTGGAGACATGGGGAGGAGCCGCAGGGTCCTCTACGCCCGCGCGCGCTGGCCGGTGGGGGCCTTCGTGCACGCGCAAGTGGCCTGCCCTCCCCCTGCCGGGCCCCCCTGGGGGCCCAGGAACCTACTGTACACCAGCCCAGCCCCAGACCCCAGGGCTGACCCCCTGCAGCTCCCAAGTCCTGTGCCCAGCCCAGAAAGATGGGAGCTGCCCTTCCTGGTCTGGCCCCACGCTGGCGTTTTATACTGACCACTGGATTCTAGAGAGGGCAGAAGAAAGGCCCGAGTCACACAGCAGCCCGTGCATCTGGGCGGGAGTGAATCTCTGTCTGCCCCCTCACCCCTCTATCCTCAGGGCCAGCCATAGTTTCTGACATGTAGTTGGCGCTCAGTAAATATTTGTAGTGAATAAACAATGGCACCTTTTTAGGTCACTTTGTGCTGAGTCCTTGACACACGAAGTGAGCAAGACACCATCCCCAGCTTCGCAGCTCTTGGCTGTGTGTGCATCTATGTCTGCACGAGTGTGGGTGGGTGTGAGCGCCATGTCTGTGCATGTGTGTCTGTCCACTGTCCACGTGCCTGCACAGTATCCACGCGTGCACGTACCTCTCCGTGTGCGTGTGTTTCTGTGACTGCATTTATCTTTGCATTTGGGTGTCTGTTTCTTCCAGGTGTGTATGCATTCATGTGTACACGTGGCCCTTTACACGCACCTCTGTGTGTCTACATGTGCCTGTTGTTTCCATGTCTGTGTGTCCCCCACATGTATGCGCAGGTATCACATCTGTGTGCACGAGTGCATGCTGCCACGCATATGGTCTCTGAGTGCATTGCGTCAGCCTGTGTCTGCGTGTGTGCGTGTCACATGCATGTGTATCCATGTGCACCTTTGCCCATGCCTTGTGTGCACTGTGTCGGGGGGCCTGCCCCTCAGCTCAGTTCCCTAAGTGGCTGCTTCAACAAAGCCGTCAGGCTCAGGTTGCTGTGGTTGGAGCCCCACAACTCAAGCCAGCCAAACCTGCCCTGAAGGCATTCGGAGTCAAAACACATCCTTCAGTGTGCACCGTGTCTGTGTGTGTTCTCTGTGCTGTCACGTGTTCTCTGTGTGTGCAAGTGTGCATGTGCACAGGCGTGTGTGTGTGTGTGACTGGGGGGCTTCTGGGATTCTGGCTCCAGGGCCAGTGTGCTCTTCTTCAACATATGCTTCCTGGCTCCACCATGCCAACCTCCCTGCTGGGAGATTTTCTGCCCCAGCCCCCATGCTGGAAGCGCTGAGAGCCCCACCTCCCCTTCCCGGCGGAGGCTGCCTCTTATCGGCTCTGTTGCCTGCTACCCGGAAGGACCGCTGTTGGGTTTAGGCCAGCCCCCAGGCACTGTCTAGACGGAGGCCAGGGCTGTACCTCCTTGTCAGCCGGGAGACACTGGCCGTGCATCCGGCCGGGGCCCCAGGCCTCTTTTTGATAAATGCCCACTCCAAGTCCCCTTCGGAAAAACTGTGGCCTCTGTGCATACAATACTAGTTCTGTGCAGCGTCCCAGCCCTGGTGTCGCAGTGCAGAGCCAGGCCATGCTGGGCCGGGCTTTTGGGGTCCTAGCCTGCAGGACTGCCAGTGACTGATTCCAACAGCATCTGCATGGAGACAGATAGCTCTGCCAACTCTCCCCCCAGAGAAACTGAGGCAGCAAGGAGCACAAGTCCCAGCTCAAGGTCACACTGATGGCAAAGCCGAGTCTGGGATTGAAGCCCAGACCATTTGGCTCCAGAATCCAATTTATCAGCCACTTGAGAAAAAACCCAAGTGCTTTTCATTATATGATTGTTGAAATTGATGCTCGCGTGCTTTGCGGGAGGAAGCATTCTTCCGTCCCTGTGAGCACACTGTGCTGTGCTCCATAGGCAGCAAGGACTGCTGCATTCCAGACGAGTGTTGGTGTCTGGCGAAATCCCACTACAAACACAGTGTCCCCTTGGGCCGGGGCCGGCCAGGTGCTGCCAGGGGCGCAAGCCCATCCTGGGGGCTGCAGAGGCACTGGACTACACGTCCTCTTACCTGACCTCAGGACAGCACCCTGGGGCGGCTGGCAGTGCCCACTGCATCCCACCTCCTAGTTCCAGCTCGCCACACCGTGGCTGGCTGGTGGCTTTTCCAGCTGACCTGAGACCTTGGCCCATGGTGCTGAGGGCTGGTGTGGGGATATTACAGGGACAAGACAGAACCAGCCCCTCACTAGAAACTGAGAAGGCAGCCACAGCAGATGGGCACCAGGATTCAAACTGCACCAGGGGAGGGAGATGGTGGCTTCCCACTTGCAATAGAGGTTGAGCCCTGATGTCACACAGGTTAGCATGGATGCCACTTTAAGCTGGCCCTGGCTCTTCCCTTGGGCCACTGATGCAACTTGGAAGTTGGTCACTAAAGTGGCTCTCATCTCTGTCACAGGGGCATCTTATTCACAGTGTGCCCTGGACACAAGGCATGCTGGATGTGACAACCAGGTGTGACATCAGAGAGCAGGGCTGCGCCATGTGACAGAGGGCTTCCCAGACCCAGTCATTTCTCTTCTGTGCTCCATGTCCCTGCCCCCTAGTGGCATCTGAAGTCAGTCAGAGAGCTCTTCAGGGCTGTGCCCAGGGAGACCATGCAGGACAGTCGAGAGGTGGTCATTGTCACCGTCTCTGGGTGAGGCTCACTGGTCCCCTACAGATGTGAGAGTTGGGATGCACTATATGAACCACTGTGCCTGTGTGGAGCAGTGAATTCTGCCCCATGCTGGCGGAGGGGACCCTGACACCGGTTACCTACACTGTTTAGAGCTGCAGCCGCAGCTTCCTGGTGGGACTGGATTGGTGTTGAGTAGGGACCAGCGTGGTCATCTCATAGCAGAGAAATTGAGGCACAGCAGCAGCGTGGAGCTGGGTTTGGCTCCAGACCAAACCAGACAAACCAGACAGGTTGTGTGCCGTCACTGTGTCTCCATCTCTCTGTGTCTCCCTACGTCTCTCTGTGTCTCTGTCTCCCTATATCTCTGTCTCTTTGTCCCTGTCTCCCTGTCTCTGTCTCCCTGTGTCTCTCTGGTCTCTGTGTCTCTCTGGTCTCTAACCTGTGTGACATCAGGGCTTAACAGAGCTGTGGACCCCCATCTTCCAGACATTGGCCAGGGATCAGCTGTGCAGGCCCAGGCTGAGCTACAGAAAGCTAACAATGGCCCCAGGACATGGTCCAGAGATGGAGCTAACATGCCCTGAACCCCACCTCTGGCCTCACACCCTATCCACACCTCAGCCTGATGACAGTGGGATTGCAGAGTCTGCAGGGACACCCAGGGGTCCTTGTTCGCTGTGGAGCCTATAGGTGGCCCCCAAACCATGGACCCAGCAGGTGAGCACTTGGTCCCCAGGCAGGTGACCCCACTCGAAATGTGCTAGGAGATAGGAGAGGCACAGTCACAGGCTGGGAGGAGGTAGAGCCCTAGGGCCAGGGGTGGGCAACAGCCAGGAAGGTAAGGAGTGAGAGAGACAGAGACACAAGGAGACAGAAACACGGAGACCAGAGAGACACAGAGACCAGAGAGACACAGGGAGACAGAGACAGGGAGACAGAAACAAAGAGACAGAGACATAGGGAGACAGAGACACGGAGAGACATAGGGAGACACAGAGATGGAGACACAGTGATGGCACACAGGTCTCTGCTGCTCTTCTGGACCTGCAGCTAGACACTGCTCCTCCTGCTGCCTCGCCCTGGGAGGCCTGGGAGCCTCCACACACCTCTCATTCACAGAGGCGCTGCCTGGGTTGGTGCGGGTGGGACAAGGGGGTGCAGGCTCAGCGCCCCAAGTCAGCTGGAGATGGTGGCTCTGGGCCGGGCTGAATCAAAGTGGGCCCAGTCTTTGAAGGAGCCGCCTCTTGGGAGCAGGAGGCGACCAAGACTGGAGAGCACTTTGATTTTCTCCTCATGGAGTTGCTCAGAACGCGCAGCAGCTTTTCTGTGGAGGAAAGAATGGTCTCGAAGTCCATTTCCACCTCCTGAGGCTGGGGTCAGTGGTGCCTGGTCTCCCTGGGCTCTTGGAAACTGGTGTGACCAGACATGTGCCCTGTGCTTTTGGAGACCACGGCTCTCCAGGCCACGAGTCCAGCCCACAGACACTGTCCTGACTCCGCAGGAGCAGCAGGAGCAGGCACAGCGGTGACTACACCTCCCAGCCCCGAGGGCGCTGGCTCCACCCTCCCATGTGACGGCTGGAGCCCTGGCCACTCCTGCCCAGGCCAACGAATTAGGGCGAACGCTGGTGTGAGCAGCAGCAGCGGTGGTAGCACGGGGCTTGGAATTCACCCGGGCCCTGGGGGAGGCTGTGGGCTTAGGGTTAGGGTTAGGGCTGCTCCTTCTGGCTCAGCCAGAAGGCAGCAGAGGACTGCGCAACACTACCCCTCCATGAGACGGGGCGAACCCGGGACCCCTCACCCCGGCCCTCAGAGTGTGGCTCGAGACTCAGGGTGGGCATTGCGGGGTCTGCCCCACCCCTATGGAAACACTGTCTGGCTTAGGGTTCCTGATCACCCTCGCTTAGCTCCTCACGGCCTTGGGATGGCTCCACCCCTGGCTCAGGGCCAATCAGAATGCTTCATTTCCTTGGCCAAGCGATTGGCTCACAGATGGACACCTGACCGGGCCAGGCCAATGGGATCTGGTCTGCGGGCTCTCTCGCTGTCCTTGGTGCTGACCGATTCCTCCCTCCCTCACCTGCGTGAGTCATCGCAGTCGCGGGAGTGGGACGCTGTGCCATGGTGTCCTGTGTGCTCAGTGTGTCCCTCCCCTGGCCGGCGTGGAGAAGGCTTCACAGGTGCCTGGAGAGCAAAGCTGGAGACCCGGGAAGTTCCACAGAGAGCCAGCGGGGTAGAGTTCACCCCTGCACAGGCCCAGCTCTGAGGCCGTCTGCCTTCTCTGCCTCGGTGGCTTTCTGCACAGCACAGGCGTGATGGTGTCTGTAGAACCCTGGCAGTGCGGGCTCTCTTGAGGACCCCTGGCTGTCAAAGAGCTGGCCTGCAACCCGACAGGCGGCTTTGGCCTCCTCAGCAGTGACAACACACGCTGTGGTTTCAGAGCTGCCAGGTTTGTGGCATTTGTCTGGGGCTGAAGAAACAAACGTAGAGACGCTAATGCCGATCCCAGTGACAATGCCAGTGGCTGCGTGGGGAGGAGGAGAGGCCCAGGCGCTGGTCAGGGCGTGCGAGGGAGCGTCTGTAGGGGGCGCCCCTGCTCCCTGCTCACAGCAGCTGCTCCTGGCCAGGTGTCTGCCCTGCTCTTGTGGGAGCTCCCGCGGCTGGAAAAGCAGCGCACCCAGGGCCGGGTGGGTGGACATCCACAGTGTCCCCATGGGCTCGGACGGGAGGTGACTGGGTCCAAGGGCTCAGCCCCCAGCAGTGGGTTAATCCATCTGTGGGTTTACACACAGTGAATGTTTAAAAGTTTTTAGAAATTGTTATACTAAAGACGTATTGCCATGACTATTCCTCCACCAGGGAAACGCTCCCCTGGTGGTGAGCCGCTCATCCCACTGCTCGAGCCACTTTCTGAAGCTGCTCTGAAGTCCTTTCCTGAGTGCCTCTGTGGTGTGATAAAAAGCACAGCACTGACTGCTGCCCGGCACCACCCGAGGACAGAGGCCCCCACGTGGCTCGAGCAGGCCTTGTGGGCAGTGGGCTGCGCCGGGGTCCTCAGGATGGCTTGCAGCAGCACAGCTTTCACTGTAGTGAACTGCAGACATTCACTAGGCTCACGGCTCATGGTGTGCTTGAAGTCACGGAAACAGGAGGGGACCTGGGGAGAAGGGGTCATAGGCGTGCTCTTAGGGACCAGACCTTGTTCTCCCTTCCTGTCCATCACGATTGGTGGCTCTGTCCCACCCCATGGACCCACCATGACACATGGCAGAGCTGGGACGTGCACACCAGGCCCCAAGCTGTGACACCCCATGCAATGCCACCTTCCCAGAAGCTCTTCCTGCCATTGGTGGGCTGGCACCGCTCAGGTATGCGCTCCAGAGCTGGCCAATGTCCAGATGGGCAGTCAGGTGGGAGAGCCTTGGAGGATCCACCACCCCCAGTGGCAGTGGTTCTGTGCCCACTAACGCAGTGCTCATGGGGAACCCAGAGTGCCACTACAGAGAACAGTGGGGACACACACACACACACACCCCTCAGTGTGCAGGACTGTGCTAACATCTGCTAAGTTCCTGGACCCAGCTGCACTGGAATCCCCACCCACTAAGCAACTCCTGGCTGTGGAAATCAACATAGCTTCTGCTTTGTGAAGCTGGCTCAGGCTGGGCTCTGTGGTGTGTTTGAAATTACCTTCTTAGCATGAAGGGGACTTGTCTGTCCGAGAAGGGTTTTCCCCAGAACTGGAGGGTGACTTTCCCTGGAATTCCTAACCCACCTCCCCTGCAGGCACCCAAGCCCAGCACTACCAGAGAAGCCGGGAGCCAAGAGCAGCAAGACAAGGACGCAGGTCCCCAGTCCTTGCCAGCAACCTGTGGCCCTCTCCCAGGGCACAAGGACATGTCCACCTCCCTGAAGTAGCCCTAACCAGAGTTTTCCAGCTAAACTTGCTCAAGATACGCCCCAAGGCAGATCCGTCCACAGAAGAGGGGCGGTGACAGCCCTTCTGTACAAGGGCTTGGCGGTCCCCTCGGGTGAGGCGCTACTGGCCTCATCCATCAGGCACTCATATGCAGCCCATGCCACAGCCCACATGGTGGCACCCCTGGCCTGTCCCCAGTGGTGGCTGGAGGTCCCTGCACATGTGGGAAAGAACATTGCCTCCTGCTTGCCGATGTCCCTCTCCAGATGGCCCAGAGGTCCGGCTGGCTTCCCTGCCCTGCTGATGCCATTTGTCAGGCTTCTGGTTCGCATGTCCTCTGGCGCTCATGTTCACTGTGATGGCCTCGCTGGATGGCAGTGGCTCCCTGCACTGCATCCTTGTCGCTGGTAGAGGCTGGAGCTGCCCTTGTGATGGATGCCGATAGCTGCTCTCCCCTCCCTATCCCCACTCATCTGATGGCGCCTGCAGGGGCCTGGTGCACTCTGTAATTTCACAGCGAGTTTGCGTCCTGTGTCCAGGCCCTGCAGGGAGGTGACCACAGCCTTCTGCATCTCTGCTTCGTGGGTGTGGAGCACAACCTGGGCTTCACGTTTTGGGGCACAGAGACAGGCCTCTAGAGTGGAGACTCAGGCTGGGGTCAGAGGAACAACAGCGTCCTGTGGGTGGGAGTCCCCTTGGTGCCCACTGGGACCCTTCACAGGTGGGGTGGTGACACAGGCAGCCTGAGACACAGTGCGGGGACACAGGAGGCCAGACGCTCACAGCCAGCCAGCCAGCGGGCAGAGGCTTCAAAGTGGCAGGAGACTGGGGCACTGCAAGCTGAAGGGCCCACACACTAGAGGGCACAGCTGCCCACACCCTCTGCACCCCACAAATAAATTCTTAGGGGCAAAACTCAGTGCTCTTTTGTAGCAGCAGAAATAAGCAGGAAGCACCCACACACACTCCTTTCCCTCCTTCCACCCCCACCTGGGATCCACGGGTCATCGTGGTGCAGGGAGAGCAGGACAAGGCCTGTCACCCCCTCCCCTGCTCCTGGCCGCATGTCACCATGATGCATGAGCAGCCTGGCACACGTGCCACTTCGCCTCATTGCCCATGCCTGGGTCTTCCCCAGGGCCTCCAGACTGGCTTCTGTCCAGGAGCACCCCTGCAGGCAAAACATGGGAGGCCGACATGTGGGTCACCCGGGGCTCCACTGCCTTTGGAGTTGATTGGCTATGGGGCGCAGGGACCCCAGTACCAAGGACCGGATCACAAGGGGACAGGGACCCTTTGCCACCGCCTTGTGGAACAGATCTCTTCAGTGCATACTGTGATGGACAAAGCCAAATGTGTCCCCTCTGGGCCTGCAAAGCCACCAGTCTTGGATGTCACTTGGCCTGCAACCGCCTCCACACCACGAGGCTCTGGGCCAGGGCCATGGCTTTCAAATCCCACAGTTCAGGCCTGGGACTTCGCCAACCCTCACTACTATGCAATTTCATCTAATTGATCAATTAAATCCAAATAATTCTTAAACCAGCCATAATAACAGTTATATAATTTCAGTACGACATATAATTTTCTTAACAACTTTATCACAGGAAATTGCTCACCAGGATGTGCCGTCTGCCTTTGAGGAGCCGTAGGCTCTGAGCAGCGAGGAGGAGGGTGTTGTCTGGGGACACCAGGGGAGGAGGCAGGTGGACAGGGCACTGGGTCCCTCACTCCCCATCACTCTCCAGGCTGTAGCACAGAGGGACCAGGTGGCAGGTGTGGCCGCTGCTGCCCCAGCTGCTGATGACATGAAATCCCAGCTTTGTGGTGGGTTTCGCAGCTGTCACCCCTGCCATGGCGGTGCTGCCCAACAAGAAGGAGGCAGGAAGGAGATGTTTGGCCCTGCTCAGATGCCGATGGCCCCAAGGGACTCCTGCACAGCCTCACCCTGAGTCTGTGGTCCACGTGATAGTAGGTGGCTCCACTCGGATCTGTGTCTGGCCTGTGCTCCGCTCACCTCTGTCCCTGTCTGCAGCCTGACCAGTGCTGGGTGTGGTGACTGTAGTTGAGTGAGGCTAGGGCTGCTCTATGACCCATGACAATGCTCCTGAGAGGACAAGTGAAGGGGACAGGGCTCTTGGTGCCCTCATCTTACCCACAGGGCCCTCGGCTTGGGCTGGGGCAGAGTCCCTGATGGGTGTGTGAAGGGCATGGATGCCCCTCGTTGTGGGCAGTGGCTGAGGCCTAGTAGCCCTATAGGCCATGTTCCCTGCAACATGCTTCCTCCTACCAGGTCCCCCACTTCCCAGCTGGGATACTCTCTGGGGACCCTGTCGTCAGCCCTGGCCTGTGGAGTGTCACGAGCAGACCCCAGCAGTGTCACGAGACACAGAGCTGCTTCAAACGCATTTGCTTGTGGGCCCCTTCAGTCCCTGCATGGGTGTGTGTCCAGTGTATGTCCGCGGTCCACAGCGTCTGGGAGAGGCCAGCGGTATGGGCACTGCCTCCGGGGAGGCACTGCCGGTGGAGGTTGGGGTTGCACATGCCGGAAGCCAAGTGGGCAGCTCAGGCATGAGCAGGGCTCGTGGGAGGGCTGGAGTGGCACAGAAAGGCAAGGAGAACAGTGGGCTTGGCGTTGTGTGGAGACTGCAACCTGGGGTGATGGCAACGGAGGGTGGCCACCTCGAGACCCTTTGTGACAGGCCTCAGCTCCTCTGCCACAAGTGCAGCAGAGGCCAGCTGGCTGGGACATCCTGTCCAAGGCTCCTCCAGGAGACAGCAGGGAGGAGACAGCAGGGCCATGTGACAGTGGGGACGGAGGGTCAGCTGCCACCAGGTCCTCAGGTCACACTGAGCCCTGGTCTCCACAACATAGCGACATCCCAGGATGCCCGCAGAGCCTGTGAGCCCCATGCAGGGAAGTTACCTGGGGCTCAGGGCGGGCCCAGCTCCACCACCTTCTGGGGCACTGGCCTTGAGGGTGCCACTCACTCTGGCCATTTCTTCACGTCACCGTCTCTGTGGTCCTGCTGGTGGCAGCTTCCCAGGTGCCCTCATGCTCCCCGTCCCACAGGGACAGTGCTCTGCTACCATTTTGCAGATCATGGGGGCTGAAGGGGACCCCAGCACTCAGTGCTGAAGTCCTGGCTCCCAGCCTTCAGCATGGACCCTTGGGGTGGGATCCCTAGAGCAGCATTACTGGGACGTGAGCTCCCTGGAGCAGCTGCTGTGAAGGGGAGACCACAGGCACACTCCACAGCCCCAGGACCCAGGGGGAGGCCCTCAGACCACGCGTGGCTGGCTCACCCCTGGCTGTGAGCTGCAGAGGGCTCCAAAGCTGACGTTGGCCCAGCGTAAAGAAGGGTCGTTCGCAGCCAGGAAGCCAGGCTGCCGAGCTGGCCTCCTTCCATCCTGTCCCACCCGAGCCAAAACCACATGGACTGTGAGAAATGGGAGAACTGCCAAAGGGCCCCCAAGGGGCTGGTGAGATGGCTCAGTGGTCTAAAGCACCTACTTAGAACAAGCTTAGCA
>NDGM011124594.1:0-10746 GCA_002564305.1 Octomys mimax
GGATTGAACTCAGATCATTGCATTTGCCAGTCAGGCGCTTATCCTACTGAGCCATCTCCCCGGCCCTCCATTCGTAAATTATTGATAAGCTTACAAACATCATCATGTCTATGTGAAAAGGAGGCTTAGAAACATAGCACTAGCTGCATAGCCATGTCTATATCTATAACTATTATTTGGGCATTAAAAAAGGAAGACCATAGGCTTGGTGACTAGTTAGTAGTCTGTGCTATAGGAATGGTACATTGTACTCTGTAAGTAGAGCCATGGCTTCTGTAATGGACCAGAGCAATTCTTATGACCTGCACTACCAGTATTTCCTTTGATATCCTGCTTCCAGCCTCTCTGAAGCCGTACTCCTAGGATCCTTATTCCTAAGCCTGAAAATTATTCCGTGTAATGTGGTTAGAGTATTCCCATTTCTCCATTTTATGGTTCTCTTCCTTTATCCTGTACTGGTCATGAGAAAAGATATGTTGAGTCTTGTCCTACAGTTAATAAATGTGCTGTTGGCTGGGAAATGTTGGCAAAAGCATCAGTGTACTTTGTCTTCCATTTGCTTTTCCAATAGTTACGTCATATGAATCTCAAGTATGACTTGTCAAATAATTAGAGGAGGCTGTGAACATTAAGAGCATTTTCTTAAGGATCATCTGGGCAGAAAATGAGCTCAAAGATTGTCAACAATTTTATTGATGATCCATTAGGCTCTTCCTATACCTTTGTGTTCTGTTTTTTGTATCATCTCTTTATTTTCTTCTTTCTTCTCTCTCTGTCTCTGTCTCTGTCTCTGTCTCTGTCTGTCTGTCTGTCTCTCTCTCTCTCTCTCTCTGTATGTCTGTCTTTGTCTATTTCTTGCAGAAAAAATTCTACCACAAAAATGTGTTTTAGAATTCTTAAGACTTATTCCTCATTATTCTGTGATTTATAACTATTAATAACAGAAAGCTTTGGTAATTAGCTGCCTTGGGATGTTCTAAAGATGCAATCACTCTGCTGCCATGTCTCTTGGAAGATTAGTGATGCAGACGGGAAGTTGGCAGGTGTCAGATACTATTGAGGAGGATGGGAGCGGATTGATATGGTAGGAGCTGCTGTTTGGTTCTGTAATTTGGTTTATAGCATGACCTCTCCACCGTGGGAACTGGATCCCTGGGAGACTATGGCATCACTTTAGCAAGATGAAATAATCTCAAAGAAAAATAATATAAAGGCAGATTTGAGAACTGTGAAGTTGTTTAGGAAGCCTAGATTACCACAGACAAAATGTGCACACATGGGACATGGGAAATGGATTCCTTTCCTAACAGTTAGTTGCCATTGTCCCTAAAGTTTACCTTGCTAGAAGTTGCACAGCTATTTTTCCTTTTATTTACACACACACACACACACACACACACACACACACACATTTTGGGACAGAGGTGTTTTATTTTACTTTTGTATCATGATTGAATAGCTCTTTATATTCTTCAAGGTGTCTGGGCTGCCAACCACATTCTTCCATGACTCTGGACATTTTCCCTCTACCCTTAGCCTGCTCATCACCCAGATGGAATCCCAGCAGCTCTCTAGGGCCTCACCAACTGTGTTGTTATGCTTGCTGAATGTTTCATCTTGGATTTCATGTTTTGCCATTTGTGATGACAACTTACGATTAAACCAAAATAGGACTTAGTTTATGTCCAGCAATGAAAAAGTTTGGAATCAGCCTGTGGTGCATAGTGTGCCTTTCACGAGGGGACAGCTGTGAGGTGAATGGGTTTGCTTTTTATTGGGGAGGGGTAAAAGAGCCTCAATGTTCTTCTCTTTTCCCATGGATATAAAATTTTGTTATGGTAAACTAACCCTCTGATATCATATAAACTGCTGGCATTCTAGATTGTTTTAATGACCACTCCTTATTGCTTAATACTAAACACTACCATCTGTTTCTTTCTTAATTATAAATGCAGCAGGAATTCACAATTACATCAGTAACGGTGGAAATAAAATGAAGCTAGAGACCTCGTACTTAACACAAGGCAGCCTTCTCCTAATGCATTTCTTCTGTTGCAGGCATTGATCAGAGAAGAGCATTTTTTTAATGGTTTGCTTCGCCTTCCCTCTATATACTTACCAATTGAATACTATGCTATAAACTCAGCAATTTCTTTTAGCGAGAGGGAGAGCTGTGTTCATTTTCTGTACACGGAGCTGGAGATGTGTGGGCAGTTATGTCTCACAGTGCTGGATACCAGTGATGTGATTGTCCTGCTGTTCTGGCCTGGGTTGCTATGAAAATAGAACTGCAATAGCCTGATGACATGACTCACACTCATCCCCAGAGAAGAGTTGGGAGTGGACATCTAAGGAACTTTAGTAGCCAGCCTGTCTCTTTGTGAGAAATAAAGCAGTGTTTGTGAAGAAGGGTTGTGTAGAAACCAAAGATATATTTATTTACCTCAGATTACTTAGGCTTTTGTTATGAAGGGGAAAAACTAATCAATACAGACTCATGGATTTATAGAGCTTAAAAGAAACCCTTAGACACCCTTGAGCAAAGCCATCAGCACCATCCCATTCCTTTCAGTGGTTGACCAGTTGACCATGGGATATGAGGTAACAAAGTAGGGTTTGAGTTTTGAGCCACACTAAGTGCTGTGAGTTCTCATCACTTAGTTTCCAGTGCCTCGGTCTTTTCTCATCCATGGCAGTGGATAGCAAAAGGCCTCTTGTGAAGCCTGTTACTTGAGTAAATGAAAGAGACACATGCTACCAGGCCATGACCTTCCTTTTCCCATTCATTTATTCTATAGTTTTTGTTTCTTGGTTTTGTTTGTTTGGTATGGGGGATCGAACTTGGGACCTTGTGCTTGACAAGCAGGTGCTTATGCTGCTGAGCTATCTCCCAGCCCCTCCCCATTCATTTGTGGTAGGTGGAAAAATGTTGGTCTGAGCATGTTTAGCACTTTGCCCAATGTTGTAAATCTGTTTAATGGTGGCCTGGAACTAGAAGAAGTGTTTTCTAAGTCTGTTTTCTTTCACATCACATCTATATCCTGGGCTACCTTTCCTTGTCAGCATTGTACTTTTGCACAATGAATGACCATAATAATGATCATGTCTGTACATATTTTTAAACCTGTAAAGTATTTTTAAATGCATAGTCCCATTTAACATATACTAAGTAAAAAAAAAACTGCCATCATTTTATTCTTACTACTTTTTTACATTTGATGAAGCTGAAACTCTGAGAGGTCAGCTAACTTGGTGAAGGCTCAGTGAAGAATGAGTTAAGACTTAGTGCAAGTCTGCTAGACTCCAAGAGTGGGCTTCATGGTGTGCTCAGAGGGCAGAGCTGATTATAGCAGTGCATGCAAGAGACAACTGAGATGAAACAAAAAGTCAATATTCCTGTCCATAATTCAGGAACTATATTAGGAATTTTAGGATGATGACATAAGATCAAGTTTTTTTTTTAAAAAACTTATCTTACTATTTTAGTGATCTGTGTGCTTCTTTATGTTATCAAATATTTATTTATTTCAGTCTTCATACTTTATTAGAACATTTATAGCAATAATCATTACATTCCTCGTGGGAAATTGGTACACACACATAACGTGTCCTAATTCCTTTCATACACTTTCCTTCTCTCCTTTCAACCTCCTTCCACATTTTGATCCCCTTCCCATTTGCAAAAGATCTGTCTCCCTACTTCCTATTTTTCACTCTTTATTTGTATTTTGATTTTCTCATACAAGAGAAATCGTGAGGTATTTAGGCTCGTGGGCCTGATTTATTTCCTTTGAACCTCAGGAAGTACTTAGCTCCCCTTGGCCAGGGAAGCAGTGGAGCCAGAGACAGCAGGTTTACCCTGGAACTGGTTACAAAACAGAACAAAATAAAACAAAACAAAATGTACCAGACAACAACTCCAAAACACATGAGTGTTTCAACACACAAATGAGTAGTTTGCTACTTCAGAAATGCCAAGTTCAGGTTGAGGCCAGTAAGAGTCAAGCTGGTGCCTGCTCTCAGTAGGGGTCTGAGAGCTCAGCTGTGGGTGAGCAGAGCCTGGGGGCTTTGTTCCTCCCTCTTCACACCAGTGCCCTCATCTGAGCAAGGAGCCCATTGCAAGATCCTCCCCTTTTAAGCTCTGTCTTCTGAATCATCATCCTTCAGGTGAGATTTAATGGCTCCTCATGGTAACAACACCATAAGCTTCCACTCACGTCCTGCCTCTCCCGGAATGCTCATGCTTCTGTTGCATGCGGTCACCAAACTATCCAGGCCCACTCTATTGGGCAGGCTTCCTGAAAACCGGTCCTTTCCAGCAATAGAATGAAGTCTTTCAATCTGAGAAAGGATATGGTTGACCATGTGTAGAAAACCATGCAAATGTTTAGAAATGTGTACATATAGACATGGCGAGGCTTTCCCATGTAGTGTGATGTAGCCTGATTTGCCCATTCTTTCTGCTCTTTCTGGAAACAAGTTTTTGAATCCAGGTTTATAAAACAGGCCAGGAGCAGCATTGCTTCGATGGGAAGAGCAAGGGAAGAGTTAGCCAGACTGTGGGCCTAGTGCTTGCCCTGCAGCTTTCTTATGTGACCTCAGATGAGTTCTCTGAGCCTCAGTTTCCCTGTCTGTGTTGGGTCAGTCATTGCCTCCATCTGCTGGGTGATGGTGAGGAGCAAATGAGCTACTGGCCTGTGAAGTCAGTTACAGGGCAGCCTTTCGCCTGTTCTCACTCCCCAGAACCAGATGCATGATTCAGTTGTGATGTTTTTCCCTCATTAGGAATCTTAGTTACACAAAAAGCATTCGGCTTTCTTTTGACATGTGAAAAGCATTTGTTTTTCATAAAGAGGTAAAAGACATTTTTTCTCTCCAGATTTGCCCCTTACTTTAGAAGTCAAATCTTGTAACCTTGGTACATTCTCACTACAGGTTACTCATTCCTTATCCTGGCCAGTAAGCAAGGTGGTAAGAAACGTGTTCCCACCTGAGTATGCAAGGTTCCAGCGTGCCACGCGCATCTTTGTGAACATGCTGTTTGTTTTAATCTAGCCTTTTAATGTAAAAAAAAAAAATCTCAGAGTTCCAGTATAATTATAACGGCTAAAATGCTTATTAAAAAGCACATTAAAAGATAAAGCTATTTTGAGGACACAGGGGCATATAAACAGGTTATTATTTTTTCATAATTGTATTAAATCACGCATGCACTAGCCAAATGCATGACTTTATGTAGTGTTTTAAAAAGTTTATTAGACATAATGCTAAAATAAAGGAACATGAATGCCTCTGCCAGTTCTTTAAAGGAAACAGTAGACTCTGGCCTACCTCAAAGGAATATTAAGGAAAACAACCCAGTTACAGTGCTGCAGGCTTTGGATCTTTAAATAGTCTCAAGATCAGATCTCCCCGGCTCGACAGAATGGTTCCATATGTTCTCCTCAGAAGCCTCCCCTCTGCCTGGCTGCGTGCGGCTGCTTTGAGCGAGCTCTAGGGTGGCACAGAAGTGCTCTGCTGGCCAGAACGCGCAAGGTGGGTAGCACAGGCGTCTCGGCAGCTGATAACGACAGCCTCGCTTCTGGGGAGGCCACTCCAGCCGCTTTTTCCTCCTGCTCCCAGCCTTCCGCCCTACACATGCACATGCGCGTACCAACATGTGTGCCTCTTTTGTTCTCTTAGAAATGTGAAGCTTCCGAAGTGATATTCTTGGCGAAAAGGTATCGTTCTTTTTTTTTTTTGACAAGAAGAATTTGTATTAAATCTTTTGTTCCTACCAAACATCCAGACGTGCTGAGCAAAGCAATCAGGCAACCACATGTAGCTGCAGCTGCACCACACATATGGACCACTGTCCACACTGCTGGTGGGGCTGGCAGCATTTTAAAAAGTGGTCATAACACATATGGTCCCTCGCTTTTCGCTCTGGCTTCCAAAGTCTTGCTGATCTAATTCCATTATCACTGTGATACTTCCAGGAAAGCGAATGTCTGTTCTCAAGTGGTGAACTCCGTATGTTTCCCCGGCATGACTTGGTGGATGAGTTCATTCTTAAGTGGAAGTGGGGCAGCAAACTTGGCCCTGCCCTTGATAAAAGATGAAGCAAGTGTTCAATGTAGAAAGGGCATTGAGCAGGTTGGATTCTCCCCTTTCTGTTCAGTGTTTTGGAGCCTGCATCAGTACAACCTTTTCAGCTTTCCTGGTTGATATTTTCTAATCCCCTTTCCAGCCATGGCTCCAAAGTGACTTGCCAGATTTGAAAGGCAACGTTATGTTGCAAACATCCTATCTCACATCTCTGAGGAGAATTCTCTGTCAGGTGACACTTTCAGAGTCCGTTTAGGGGAAGCTGTTTTGGTTGTCTATTTACAAATTACTATTATTAGGGTAAAGTTCTGCTAATTGCTGAAATATTTACAGAAAAAAGATATTGTGGTAATTTCCTTCTTAGCCATTTCTTTACATGCCCATGAGATTATCTTGAACACCACTAAAAACAAACTGCAAAATAATGTTTCCTGAACATTCCATTAAAAAAAATCATTATAAGTGGTTGTTAAAGGAAACAATTTCTACTGTTTGCCAGTGTTCAAGCTTCTCTGTATAATTGTGTCACATGTATGTTGGGGGATTGTGGTGGTAAGTTGAGGTGTAGAATTAAAATATATACAGTTGGTTTTTTAATAGATAAAATTATGTTATTGGAGCAGATTTACTTTCATTTTAAATTTAATAGGAAAAGATACATTTATTGAAGACCTTCAGGGCATCATAAGGAAACTTTACCTTTCTTTGGGTAGGAGGTTTTCCTTTATTCCATTGCCTTGATTAGTTTTGTGAAAGTAGACAGCAAACCGAGGACTTCATAACCTTAAAAGGCCAACTGTGGTTACTATTGTGTAGATATGAGAGCAAGTCGTTTTGATTTATTTCTTGAATACGTCCATCGCAGAACAGTTTATAATCAATGGAGGCAAGATTGTTAAGAGGAAGAACAGAGTCCTTTAAAGAGCTACAGAAAAGAACTTATAATACTTTCAACAAGTATTGGTGGTAGAAAATTAACGCATATAAACACCATCATGTTTCCTGGCATTTTATCCACTTTAAACAGGATTAGGAAATGTAACTGACTTGGGCTGGGAAATCTGAAGAAGTTTTTCATAACAGTAATTTTTCTTGCAGCTTTAGTTGTTTTGCTTTCCATTAAATGTCTTAGTTTGCAGTGAGAGGAATACAGCTCTAGTCCTGCTTTGTAATTTCGGGATAATTTATTTTTAAATTACAGTAAAGGATTTTTGGTCAGAATTCCACCAGGCTCATTTCAAACCAAGTTTGCTGACTCCAACTAGCCATAAATGATACCCCACTTCCAGCATGCAGTCAGGCGATAGGATACGAGGGTGCCAGGAATAAGGCCATTGCTTGGATGGACTAACACTTGGCAATTTGGCAGTGCGTTGATGCAAGCTGTGATTGTAGGCTAGAGACTGACTTGTGGGATACACTTGTGCCAGTGATGGTCATTGTAGAGTCAAACACGGGAAAATCTATTTACTGCAGCTGGCTCTTTGGCATTGATAACGTAGATGGAATAATCAGAGAGAAATCTGAGTTACCAGAAAAGATGGATCATGACCCAGGGAACTAGTTTCCTAGGTCATTCTAGTTTCCTAGGTTTTACCTGTCTCATGTGCTATGGAAATTTTCTGTTTAGGGAAGAGTAGAAACCTGTGGGACTGTCAGGTGGCCCTGGCACTGACTGGCCCAGTACTAACTGATGTCAGCAAATGCCCTTTCTGTCCTGCCACTTCAGGAGCCAATGTGGTTAAGAGTTGGGACTTGGGAAGGTTTTTATTCAGTATCTCTTCTGGGTGCAAGACTCTTGAAACATCTCTAACTTTCCATTCTTAGGAGCTGGCTCATTGCCTACTTGGAAACCCACAGCTGAGGTGCTGGGCACTGAAACAGCCTCAGCTGGTGATCACAGAAAGCATGCCTAAGATGGAACACACTTTTGCTTTCTTCCTCATGGATTTGTGCTTAGTCTCAAAAAATTAGTCTGACAATAAACTTTTCAGAGAGGAATATAAAGAAAAATGTACTGCTCACCAGTGTAGACCAAATGCATGATTCTCTTCCTTGTCATAAGTCATGTGGTCTTTCCTGGCTTATCTTTCATTGCACGCTCTTTCCAGGAGACCACAACACTGTCAGGCTCCACCCTCCATGACCATGCTGTCAGTATTTGAAGATTCCTCTTGTGAGGATCACATATCCCTGCTTTGCAATTTGCCTTCAATTATAGGGTGCTTAAATCTGAATGAAAGTTGTCTTAAGTTTCCCTATGGCATGTGAGTTCCTTGAAGGAACCCAGATAGCTCTGCTTTAGTCTACCCAACCATCTCCTTCCTCTTGTGAACATGTTGTTCTAGTACCTCAGTTACTGGTGAGACACTACTCTCCTACTTGTCATGCAGGCTCAGTGGCTTCGCAGTGAAGGTACTCCACTCTCTTCTGCCTGGAAGTGGTCACATGATTCAGATGAGGCCATGCAGATTCTCTACTATTGAGCTTTGAGTTGATTTCCTCTAGGAATGAAAAAGAGCTAAACTGGTTCATGACAAGAAGGCAGGGAATCCTGCTCCTGCTTGCTTTCCATCCTTTATAAGGCCTGAGTGGGTAGCCTTACCTGAGGCTCTGTAATCTGCCCCACAACTTCCTGACATGTCCCTTTGTTTTTCTCCATTGGTTGTTTCCTGAAGAAGTCCCCGGAGCAAGAGAATGCATGTCCTCCTCTCTATTGATGTGCTCTGATGTCCATAGCATTTGGAAGGCACAGTGAATATTGGTTCAAAAATGTCTGGTCATAATTGGGATCTGAGATATGAATTCAAATAAATATCTTCAGTTTTGCTTTATTTCTTCCAATATTTTTATGAATTTGGAACTGGTAATTTGTGATCATTATCTTTTATGAAACTATTTAGAAGTTTTAACCTGTAGAATTTTTGTATAAAGAGTGTATAATTTCCATACTCAGCACCAGTTTCCTCTATTATTAGCATCTTGTGCCAGTACAGTACACTTGTCATGGTTAATGAATCAGTATTTATGCACTATTTTAAATTAAAGTTCATACTTTGTCAGATTCCTCAGTTTTCCTCTAATGTGTTTTTTCTTCTCCAGAATCTTAATCAGGGTATCATACTGCATTTGAAAGTTACATCTCTGACCTAATTGTTTATGAAACTTACCTTGTTTTTAATGGTTTCTACAATTCTGATGATATACTTTATAGGATTTCTTTTAGTATGACTCGTCTGATATTTTTTTCTGATGATTAAACCAGGTAGTGTGTGTTCTTATCCTAGCACAATCAAGGGTCCTTTCAATGATTGGTGCTAACCCTGACCAGCTGGCTGAGATAGTGCTTGTCAGGTTTCTCCACTGTAAAGCTATTATTTTCTTTCTCCTTGTACTCTTTGGAGAGAAGTTACTTTGTGGAGTTTGGATTTAAAGAGCTGAAGAATTGTGCTGCACCCCCTTAAAGGTGTAGTGTGTATGTAAATTATCTTTAATTCTTGAGCACAAGAGATTTCTATTTTCTTTATATTAGTATGAGTATGTGATATTTATTCTAAACTTTGAATTATTGATATTAGTTTATGCATTATGTGGATCAAATTGTTCCAACTTTGGGAACTCTTCAGTTGGCTCCTGTGGCCTTTCAGATACTCCCATTAAGCTTAGAAACTATGACCTGTTACGAGGTTCTACCTAATCCTACTGGAGTGTCATCATTTTTTGGTCCTTTCGGCCAACAACATAAGAATATATATTGACCCATTTGTATACATGGTCTATAAATATTTCCTATGTGACCTCTTACCTATTTAAAGCTAAACATGAGTTCATACCACATGCTAACTGTGTCCTTTTATTTTCCCGTAACCTCTTAGCTTGACCGTGAGAAGCCCGCTATTGACTTAATTGTTCATCTCCAATGTGTATGCATTGTGACTTTGGAATCATTAATTGATACTCAGCGTAGGAAACAACTTTATCTGCTAGAGTATAGTCCCTGTGGTGCAGTTCCTTTTATATTAGTCTCCACATAGTCCACTTGTTTTTAATTACTTTGACTACTTACCCTCACTGAATGTACATTAATTTCAATCTAAATTTCTGCCTACAATAATCCCGCTTGCTAGATACGTTTCCTTTTCTCCTTACCTCCTAGGACCCTCTGTTTTCTTGGGCTTCACCACTGGGGATAAGTATGCACAGCCACAAACAAAGCTGCTGGTGTCTTTGGACTGAATGGGAAAGGAGGCCTGGAATCTCACTGTCTTATTTGAAATTTTACTTCATCCCTTTTTTTCAAGTTGGTTCCTCACTCCACCTCTCATCGTGCCCAGTTCAGTAAATCCCAAACCTTCTTGAGTTATTCTCTGTGAGACTCGAACTCTATTTTTACCTGGTAATAGGAGAATAAAGTTGCCACTACCTGGGTGGAAGCAAAAGGAATAATAATATGGGAGTGTATGTGTTTTTTATGCTTCCAGTACTATGCCTTATCTCTGCATGACATTTCTAATTCCTGGCGCGTCTAATCACACTTTGTTTTCTCTTAGGAGTTCTCTCCACAGGCACAAAGCCTACTCTTTCTTTATTCTGCTCATTTATTTATTTTATTTGTGTGTGTGGCCAGCGCAGCCCACCAGGGGGCGGGGCCTGCTGGCA
>NDGM011124597.1:0-21563 GCA_002564305.1 Octomys mimax
TGTCATTAAAACAATCCTAAGTGGTTATATTTGATGGAATTTTCAACATAATAAAAACATTCACGTTAAAGGAAATAAAATATCTATTTTAAGAAGCATCAGAGCTGCCTGTGCTGTCTTTTTTTCCATTTATCCACCGGTATTGGGCATGTGAGTGGGGTGGGAGTAAAACTCCTTGTTCCTGCAGGGAGAAGCCAGCACTCATTATAAAAATGAGCTTGGGGCTCTGCGTTGCCCAGGGGGTGCAGTGCGTTGGGAGATGCGGTGCCCTCCTTGCTATGGCCTCTCCACCCTCCTGCCTGCGTGGCATGACTGGGCTGACCCTGTCTACGAGTGTCCTACCCTCCGCACAGTGCCCACTACAACTGCACACCTCTGGGACCTGCCCTGCCGTGCCGAGATTTGAAGGCTCCTTCTGGTCTGTCCCAAAGGACAAGGATGTGTGCTGGCCACTGGGACATAAACCCAAGGCCCCATGTAGCAGAAACCAGTACGCAGGTGAAGCAGCCAGGGTTCACACTGACATGCATAGGACATGTCCAGGAGGGCCGTGCAGCCTGGTAACAGTACAGGTTTCAGACACAGCCACTTCTGCTTCACTGCATCTCAGCTGAACAGCAGGTAACATGGTCTCCAGCCCCAGCATTGTCCCAAGTTTCTCCTGTTACCCTGGGAGCTGGGGACACCAGCAGGCAGGACTGACTGCCTGGGTGCCCTGCAGCATGTGCTGTGGTGGTGTCTGCACTGTTGGCCCCGCCTTGGAGTAAAGTACTTTTTTAAATGTATTTAGTACAGGGACTACAGGGTCTCACTACACAGACCAGACTTGTGATCCTCCTGTTTTCAGCTTCCGAAGCACTGGGGTTACAGGCCAGCATCTCAGCATCCCCTGGGGGTGGGGCTGGGGCCGGCAAGGCACACCAGGAATTGCATCTGCCTAAGCAGGCACTTTAGTCTGCTGCACTATCTGGCCGCCTGGAGTTTCAAGTTTTTATGGCAGCAATACAAGTACTTAGCACAAGCACTCTAGGGTGCTGAGTGTCTCTCAGAAGCACTGCTGGGACGGGAACATGCACATCCAGGCCCAGGCACTCAAGGCCTTGGAATCCCAGCAGGTCACAGGTACCATGAGGGTGAGCACCCAACCCGATGGCATCCCCAGGTGCGACCCCGACAGTTTCGCTGTAAAACCTTGTCCGAGCCCTAGCTCCCACAGTGGTCCTCGGGATGGTTCTCTTGCTCCTCGTGTGGCCTGCTGCCCCAAGCTGTGTCACGATCCTCAGCTGCTTTTCTGCCTTGTCCCGCCCATTATTTTAGGATTTCACTCGAGGAATTTCTCTGAGGTGAGCGCTCAGTACTGTTTGTGTGAGCCACCACCCCGGGTGCTCTCGGGAGGGATGTGTGCTTGCTTCTAGTTGAAGTCTTCCAATCCCTGGCACTGAGTTCGAGGAGCTGTCACGCATACTAGAGGGCTTCTCAAGATGCCTGCAGCAGTCCCTGTTGCCCACCAGACTTCCAGACACACAAGGTGCCAGCCTCAGCCACCTTATGGCTCACACGGGGTCTCACTCTAGTGAGGGTTACAGCGGTGACTGTAAATGCACAGCAGTTAAAAGCGGGTTCGGTCCCTGGCAGTAAGCACCTAACTGGTACAACCTTGTTAACCAATTGCTAGTTTTACTTTTCACACCGAACTGGGGATTGCACCTAGGGCCTTCCCACTGGGCTGCGCCCCACAGCTTTATTTTTACTGAGACAGGGTCTCGCCAACTTGCTGGGCTGCCCCCGCTGGGCTATCATCTTACAGTCCTCCTGCCTCAGCCTCCAGGAGTACTGGGATTATAGGCAAGCACAACACTGAGGCAGGTAATTTTTTTTTTTTTCTCCTGGCACCAGCAGTCTTTATTGGTTGCCATGGTCTCATGCAGGAGGTTTCAATAAATCCAACTCTTCAGACCCACGTCTGTGGACCTCAACGCTGTGCTCCAAAAGTCGGCTAAATTCTTAAAAGGGTCATTTATGTTTCTGCTTTTGTGCAGTCTCTTCACTTTTCCTCATGGATGCCCTTCACTGATGTCCACATATTTGTCATAAAACCTGGCTATTACCAATGGTCTAAGCACTCTGCAGTCTACCCCATAAACTAGCCTGTACCTAAGCTATTAAATTTAACACACAGCATAGGTCGCGTCACCAGCACTTCCTGTCTCACGTTGGCTCCCAGCGGGCGTCTCCTGCCCTCTAGCCCCTCTCCAACCACCCACTGGCAGTTCAGGATCAGCTTTCTCAGGCTGACAGAAGGCCCTGCACGTCTCTGCGAGTGCTTGCCCTGCCACGCCTCCTGACCTGGCATTGTGTATTTGGTACTGCAAGCACCTGTCACTTGTTTCTAACTTATACATTTTTTTCTTGCTAATTTAAACTTTCTTTTTATTAAAAAGTGATGCTTTAAACTTTTAGCATGAGGTGCTTTTTGGACAAGACATGGTAGTGGCATTAAACATTTTAATTTTTAAAAAAGAACATGATGACGTTAGATTATACAAATTCTACAGTCCACACCGAGGTCCAGCTTCAATGACAAGGCTGTGTGACGTGTGCCTAGCAGAGCAGCAGCCTTGTCCTGTCTGGCCCATCCCACTGGCGGCTGCTACTCCACAATGGCCAGGTCTCGCAGGCTTCGGCCTCTCTGTCGCTTGGCCTTGTACCCTGGTCGTAGGAACTCGATCTTTCGCTTCTTTGCTTCACTTTTACTTTTATGTTTCTTCAGCTTTTTCTTGGCAGCAATATCTGGGTTAGTCACAAACTTGGGGAAGAAAACAGATATTTCTAGTCTACCATACAACCCTTCTCTGTGTGCACTAGGCTTACAGGAGGTGTGAAGCCGAGGTGCCTGGATGCAGCACACGCGCCACCTCTCACTAAGACCTGGCCCACCTGCAGCCCAGGCCACACTCACCTCCAGTGCCTTCTTCCGCTTGCGCAGTGCCCGCTTGGTGCTCGCCTGCTTCTGCACAAAGGCGAAGGCCAGGGAGAAGCTCTCGAGGCCGACCAGCCTTTTGAGCAGCTCAATGACTTCCTGTGACAGGTTCTTTAGTGCGGGGTCTGGGCACACAGAGAGCAGTGGTCAGCAGAAACAGAAATGCTACCCAACCTGCTTCCCGCCCTCCTGAGCGCGTGCACAGAGACTGGTCCCAGATCCCAAGGCTCCCATAACACCTGTGCTGCCCCTGGACACAGAGTGCTGCTGGGCTTCTCCCAGGCTGCAGCTCAGGGCCTGCAGACCCACGCGGAACGGGCAGCAGCTGTGAAGAGTAGAAAGCCTACAGCGGCTGGGCCAGACCCTCCCTCGGCACCCCCGGCCCCTGCTCTGCCCTAGCCCGAGCCTCTCTCCTGCCCTGGCACTTAGGGTGGTAGAGGAGCAAAAGGCCCAGAGGCTGTGGGTGCGGAGCACACAGCTGCCTCGGAAGCTGCAGCACTGTTGTCTCTTAGGCTTTGCAGCACCGTCAGGCTGGATCAGCCCACCCAGTTTCCCCTGAACCCTGACTATAAAGCCCATCTCTTAGAAAAGGCACAGTGTGAGAAGTGGGCGGAAGACAGCCTGTACAGACTTGTTCACACCACCGTCTTGATCCCTCTTGTCTGCCTGTTCGCTACACAGTCTGACCTGGAACTCACAGCGATCATGCTGCCTCAGCCTCCTCACTGCTGGGATCGCAGGTGTGCACCACCATGCCTGGCAGTGTTGTTGCAGGTGGGGAGGCCAGGGAAGAGGAGGCACCGAGGGAGAAGTGAGGTGGCAGGGTGCAGAGGAGGGAAGGGGGCGCAGGGCTACCTTGCTCCGAGTAGGTGCTGTTTAGCTCCCGGAACAATGGAGCCAGGATCACAGGCAGATAGGGCTTGACCTTGTCCACGCCGAGGTCCAGCGCCAAGGCGCCGAGGAATTTAAAGATGCACGTCCTCTGAAAGCACACAGCCTCGACTCAGCCATCCCATGCACATCTGGAAAAGCAGGGCCAGCCTGCGCCCCAGGGACTAACAGCTGCAGCTTAGGTTCAAAGGTGAGGTTCCCGGCACTGGGGGCGCCTTCCCCACTGTTCACAACAGCCCCCCTACTGCCCTCACTGTCCTGCCCTGCCCTTGGGTCCTACCTTTACGGGGCTACGGGGTGAGTAGGCGGCTTCCAGCTTGGCCATGCGCACCAGCTTCAGGAGCAGCCAGAGCAGCGAGGTGCGGCCACTGGGCCTGGCACCCTCCTCCGAGTCTCTGCTGTTGCCCTCAGCTGTGCTGCCTCTGTTGCCTCCTGGCACCTCATCGTGCCCAGGCTCAGAATCCGCTTCTAGCAAGTACAGGACTTTGGCTATGAACAGCAGATTCTTAACAACCTTAGGATGAAGGGGAGCGGGGTGAGGAGAAACTACACTGAGGTATATGGGCACCCTCTGGCCAGGAGAGCCATGAGTGGAGACCGAGTGCAGCACCCTTAAAGGACTTCTTGCAGGGCACCCCAGCAGGAGGTACATGGTGCCACCGATGTCCTAGCTGCCTGTCCCCCTTGACCCGTGATGGCACAAGGGTGTCTTCACTACAGTGACACAAGTGCCTGAGTTTAGGACTACCACACAAGATCACTCTTCATTCACGCTGTTGTGGGGCGTGCAGACACAGAGGAGCATGCATGACTGGGTGCTGGAAAGCACACCAGACTGCAGCCAAGCCCATGCCATGGGGCACGGGAGCACCACTCACCTGCTCGCCCAGGGTTGGCTCCAGGAACTTGGAGTGCAGCTGGTGGCATGAGGCCAGAGCAAGGCTCCTCACCTGTGGAGGGAGGATGCGGGCACTGCCCTGAGTGCTAATGCACACTCAGCCTGCTAGACTCATGTGCGTGAACAGCGGAGAAGGTTCAGGATAGGGGCCCGCGTCCAGCCCATGAAGGGACACAGACAGTGAGCCCTGGCCACCTGGCCTCCCTCTCCACTGCCCTCCACAGGAATTTCTGCAGCACGCTCATGCTGGGCACCAAGGCTGAGAGGCAGGATGCAGCTCTCCTGGCGCTGTGCTCACGTGTGAGGGTCATGCAGCCCCCAGCACGCGGCCTTCTAAGAACCTCTGGGCCACCACAGCTTGAGGGTGCACTCCCTCCCACTCTGACATGCGCCTGATGACCACGCATGCACCAGGTTCCCCCAGGCTGGCCTGAGTCCATGGCCCACAGAGGACAGCAGGGCCACGGGGCTTGAGAGGGCAGCATGCCCGGCCGCACCTTAAGGCCAAGGTCTCCTGTGAGGAAGTGGACTGCCGCAGGGCACGGGGGTCTCCTTGATGTCCTCTCTGCTTTCCAATGTGCAACCAGCTCCTCAGGAGAGCAGGAGGCAAAGAGCAAGCCGAAGATCTGGGCGGCCGTGAGCCACACCCAGCTATGCGGGTGTCGCAGGTGTGCATGCACGTGGCCTAGGACGGAGACGCAGCTCACTCTGCAGTTCTGGGTTCTGGGGGATCCCCGAGCACCTGCTGTGCTTGCAACTAGGAGCCAGCGGTGGACAGAGTGAGCCGCATCCTGGAAGCTCACAGAAAGGGCAGTCTGGGCTGGACAGGCAGCGAAACCAGGGTGTCCTAGCCTCCGCTAGTCCCCCTTGGCTGAGGCTCAGGTTCAAGGAAGTCAATGGCACTCACTCTGTGATCGGTTGTTGAGACAGCATCTCATTATGTAGCCCTGGCTGGCCTTGAGCTCACAGCGATCCTCCCATCTCAGCCTCCTAAGTGCTGGTTTGCAGGTGTGTGCCACTGTACCAGGCGGATGGCCTTGCTTTTTTTTTTAAAATCATGGACATTTTTCTTGCATCTACTTAATGGAATGTTCCTGTTCTAATTTCCCAAATCTATCTACTTGTTCTCTGACAACATAACAGAAAAGAAACACTCACTCCAGATCCTGCACAGCGTCTCAGCGGGTTTGGAGAGCTGGATGGCGTTGCACTCCTTGATGAGCTTACTCAAGAGCGTGAGGAAGTGGAAGAGCAGGTGGTCGGCTGCTTTCTCCACGGTCTCCTCCATGATCTGTGCACAGACGGAGGGGACCCGCACCTCAGACTGCAGGTGCTGTGCAGCGGGCCTGGGCCACCTGCGCTTGCCCATGGTACCCCCGCCCTCCTGCCCTGACAGTCACATGGGTCCCTGGACACCGCTAATGGCCGCTGGGGACAGAGTGACCCTCTATCTTCATGTACCACACAAGGTAACTCACTCTTACACCCTTTAAAGGCTTTAATCTACGAGCCGCACCACTGCAAATGAAGCTTCTAAATCACAGCTGGCTGCAGTTTTATTCCCAGCCATCACTCACATTTTGGAAGTTTTCAGGGTCAATTTCCTTTTCAATGATGGGTAGAATAGCTCCGAGCCTTTTCTCAAAATCAGCTCCTTCACTCTCCACAAACAAACCACAGGTGAGGGCGGCAAGCTGCCTGTTCAGCCTCTGTGAGAACAAGTGCGGAGACGCCCTTGCGTCAGGCCCTTAAGCGCTGAAGCGCTTATTCTACTGAGCTATCTCCCTGGCCCCAGAAGCATCTTTTCCTGATGCCAGGAATCCGCAAAATATGTAGTTCTGAACACTGAGAAATGGGGAGAAATCTTGACACCAAAGAATTTATTTTTAAGACAGAGTCTTACTATACAGCCTAGGCATGCCTTGAACTCATGAACAAAAGCAGCACTGACCTTCTTCGCTCCGAACCAGGAGGTGACTAGGCTGAAGAGCCAGTCCCTCTTCTCAGGGCTGAGCTTGCCCAGTAAGGCCTTGATCGCCAGGGCTGCCATCCTCTTGCAGGTGGCTGAAGTGTCATTCACTGTAGCCAGGCAGAGGGGGATGAAGAACAGGCCACAGTTCTCATGCAGCAGGCCCTGTGGGGAGGAGGGCGGCTGAGGATGAGCCTGGAGAGGCAGCCCAGGGCCTGGGCCATGGAGGGGACAGGACAGTCATGTGCCAGAGGAAGATGCAAGGGTACCTGAGGGAAGGCATCGAAGAGGTAGGCAATCATCTCCAGCGCAGACTCACGCCCTGTCTCGTGCTCATAACTAGGGCCAGAACACAGGGCAGCCCTTAGCAGGGGCACTGCCAGGCCATGGGTCGCAGGCGGTAGCCTAGGGAGAAAGCCCTCCTAGCCTGTGGCCACGGCTATGCTTACTTCAGCTGGGCGAGCAGGAATTCCAGGTTGGGTCTCAGTCTCTCTCCCAGCGGATAGTCCAGGATATACCTCAAGAAGACCTGCAGGACGGGTACGGTTGGCCTTAAGCCTGAGCCCTGATGGGCTGCCTGGGGACAGGACTCTGCCACAGTGGTCCCCTGGGCTCCAAACCTAAGCTCGGCTGTGCTAGGTGGGGCAGGTTCCTGGATGAGAACACTGTCACCATGCCGAGGAGCAGTGCCACGGCAACATCACTGTCCATACCCAAGCACCTGCGAGCTTCCCGGTCTCCTCGGCAAGCAAGTGATGCTGCCATATTCAGGCAGAGGTAGTGAAGGGGCAGAGCAGGGGGCGACCTTGTGGGCAGCAGAAATGCAGGGCCAGCTCGTGCCCTCACACTGCGCTGGCGCTTTAGGAAGGAGCCACACGCACAGCCTGCACTGCAGCCTCACCCAACTGCCCAGCCGGCTGCCACCCCCGGGGACAGGCTGGAGCCCGCCCTCCTCTGCCTGAGTGGCAGCTGCTCCTCTCTGTTCTCCCCTCTGTACCCCAAATCTCCAGTGAGACCCACCCCACCTGGAGGCCCCGCTGTCCCACTGCACACCTGGCGGCACTGCACCCTGGCGGGCTCACTCTGCGCAGAAATGGCCAGTGTGGACACCTTCCGCATGACATCGTTGATTTCCGGGACCAGCAACTTCCTTGATAAAATAGCCTCAAACATGAAAGGAAAGGACACTCATCTTGGGTCTCACCGTAGACAGGAGCACGTGGGCTCCGTGCTAACTGGAGCCATGGGCAGTTCTTTCCTTCCTTCCTTCCTTCCTTTCTTTTTTTGGCAGGAACCAGGGATTGAACTCAGGCCCTTGCACTTGCCAAGGAAGCGCTTATTCTACTGAGCCATCTCCCCAGCCCCTCATGGGCAGTTTTCAAACACAACAAAACTAACTTCAGAGGAAGAACAACATGCACCTAAGACTGGCCAGGGTGGTCCATTTTAGGTAACGTATGCTTTACTTCGAGAAGAGACCCAGGGAACGTAAGGAAAAGCGAAGCCTGGCAGCGGCGCCGCAAAGCTCATGTTCAGACACTGCTTCCTGTGTCCTCGTGCTGCACTCCCTCCACAGCCTCCCTTCTGAGTCACGTCTCTAACTCTTTTAGTTTTCGCATTTTGAGACAGGCTCTTGATAAGGTAAGTTGCCCAACTGGACTGGAACTCACAGTCCTCCTGCCTCAGCCTCCCAGCTTCAAATGTTTCTGTAAGCAGAAGTTACCTTGTCACTGACCCATGAGAACGCTGCCCCCGACAACGGCTCTTACATGGTATGTCCTATGCCATTCTAACTTGGGGCCCAAAGCCTGAAAACTGCTAATGCCAACGTTCTGTGATGCCGCACCTTCAGGAGGCCGAAGGCTGTGGCTTGTCTGGAAGTGTCATAGATATCCTCCTCGGCGTACGCCAACAGAACCTGCAGCTGCTTCTCAGTGACCTGGTACGACTTGACTTTCTTCACCAGGACAGTCATGCACTGCAGGTACAATAGGGTGGTATAATAGAGTGGTGACCAGGCAGTGCCCGACGACAGGTGGCCCTGGCCCTCCGGAGGGAACCAACCTGCTGCCATCTGCCCCTCACCCACCTTGAAGCAGTTCACTACTAGGTGGAAGTTGGGGCCCCGGGCAGCCCCCAGCCTGGCGTAGTTCTTCAGCAGAAGGAAGAGGTGCTTCGTCAGCTGCCCTGCTCTGGCATCTATGGATGGCAGAGGGAACCGCAAGACCCAGATGAGGCACTGCAGAGCGCTGGTGCTCACCTGGGTAAGGGAAAGACAAGAACAGAACAACTCCTGAAGCCAGTGGCACTTGCCACGTGGCCCAGTGGAACAGATGAGATGCTGTGCCAGGCATTACCCAGGGTTTGGGCCACCTCCCGCAGTCCTCCTGTCAAGGTCCTCCTGACAGTGACAGCAGTGCCACCCTATGCTCTGAAGCTCACAGGCTGCCTAATACAGCACTGGCCGTTTAGAGTGGTTTCTTAGTGTGCCCTGCTCTCTCCAGGCTTGTGCTGCAACACAGCACACTCCTGGGTTCTGCTGCTGTCACTGGGGCTGAGGTCACAGCAGCCGGCTGTGCTGAGCTCGGCTGGCCTCTGCTCAGTGTCGCAGATCAGAGATGACAGAGGGCTCTGGCCCTGAGGCCAGGGAATCACTGAGCACTGTGCACGCGGGCAGGGAGAGTGCGAGCTGGCACCCAGGGCTCCGAATCTCCAGCTGAGAGTGCAAGGGACAGAAGACACAGCCTGGAGCCTCAAATCCACAATCCCAGTCTGCAGTGCTGCCTGCAGGACTCGAGACGCTGCTCAAGCCCCAGCACCATCTGAGAAGCAGGAGGCAGTGGGCAGGGGAATCCTACAGCCATAGGCTCCCATTGGGACTTGGGATGGGGCCCTGCCCATGTTGCCACATCTACTGAACATTAACAACATCTGCCTCGGTGCTGGGCGTGATGGCGCATGCCTATCACGCCCAGCACCCGGGAAGCTGTGGCAGGAGGGTCACCAGGACTTCCAGGCCAGCCTGGGATACAGCGTGAGACACTGTCTCAGAAAAAACGAAGTATCATCTTTGCCAGGGTTGGAAGGATTAGTGGTAACAGCTTCAGGGGAGTGACAATGGCTTAGGGACACTGCCCCTCGGTCCTGAGGTTGTCCTGGGATCAAGTTAGATTATCAGTGGGCCAAGGGCTAGTGACACTCAGGTCCTCGGGGGTGGGGCGGCCTGGTGCTGCAGGCCGTGGTCTTCCACATGACACGGCCCCACTCACCTTCACATCCCGGGAGTCCAGGCAGCTGACGAGGAGGGACACGAAAGGGTCCAGCATCTCCAGGACACGCTCGCCTGAGGACTGGATCTTGGCTGTCTTCAGACTCAGGTGCAGCAGCTGCAAGTAGGAGAGGAAAGGGGAAGTGAGGTGGAGGGCGGCGCAGCCCGGAGGGTCCACAGGGTGTTGAGACTAGCCCTGGCACAGCCTGAGTGCAGCACTGAGAAACATCCCGCCCCTGCGCTACTGTGGCCAGGGGACCAGAGAAGCACACTAGCAGGCTGCGCTGTCCCGAGGGTTCCAGGAAGACAGGAGGAGTAGGCAGTGACTCGAGGCACAGAGCAGCCAGGAGGCTGGAAGGTGAGCCCGGAGGACGGGGCTTCCTTCCTGGAAAAGAGCTCCAAGACAGACACGGTCAGGTTCTCGGCTGTAAAAGCGCCCATCGCTGAGCATAGTGGTGTACATCCGCAGCCCTAGCACCTGGGGAAGCGGAGGCAGGACTTTAAATTCCAGCCTAGCCTGTGAAGCTTAGGGGCTCTGTGAGATCCTGTCTCAAGCAGAAAAAATCCACAAAGTCAGGGATGCAACAGAGCAAGTGCCCTGGCCCAGTCCACAGCCACACAAGACAAGCAAAGGCTCCCAAGTGGCTCAATGGCGTGCATGTGAGGCTGCACTAAACCCCAAGAGGTCCAAGGCTGGAATACTGATCCGGGAGCTGTGTCGCGTGTATCAAAGGCGAGCAGCCCTGGTGCTACGCTTCCTACCTGCAGCCCAGACTCGATGAGGATGTGCATGTTGGTCTTCCTAGCCACTGCAGCTTTTGGCCCACCTCGGACTGGTGCCGGGGGCAGCAGAAGACAGTTCTCAGGGGGCAGCCGAGGGTCAGGCACAGGGGTGGCTGGGTTCCTGCCAATCACAAGGACAAAGATGGGAAAGAACACTGTCACTGCCCCAGGGAAGTTGCTGTGGCCCCAGGGCTAATACAGTGCTCTGGTTCTCAACACAGACAGAGCAGGATGGTGACTGACGTCATGGAAGCCAGGCGGGCCCAGGGGGAGCACAGCAGAATGCCGACTGCAGCCAAGGGGCACTGTGCCGCTGCAGGAAGATGCCATGGACTCCCACACCCAATAGCGGCACAGCCCGCGGAGGCAGGCACGAGCTTCTCAAGCACCTGGTGGTCAGTCTGAATCAAAGTAGGTCGTACATATTTAAATCCATCCTGACAGTCAATAAATATTTAAACCAAAACTGGGCTGAGAGAGGCCAGGAGCGGTGGTGCACACCTGTAATCCCAGCACTTGGGAAGCAGAGGCAGGAGGACGGTTAAGTTTGAGTTTACCTGGACAATGTAGTGAGAGTTTGAACAGAAAACTACAAAGGGGGTGGGAAGGGTATAACTTCATGTGAGGGCTCTGAGTTCAATCCCCAGTACTGAAGAAAGAAAACGTTGTTAGACTGCCGACTGTCACAACTACCTCAACTCCAAGAAAATCTCATGTTAGGTTTCACTTGTAAGCACCTCTCCCCAAACACAGCAAAAGTAGTACTTTTTTTTTTTGGTACTAGGAATCAAACTCAGGACCTTGCGCTTGCCATGCAGGCTCTTAGTGTGCTGAACTATCTTCCCAGCCCAGTAGTGCCATCTTACAGTTTTTGTTTTTCACTGAGGTAAATTAGCAATCTACCTGAGAACAAGCACTGAACAGCTCAGATTTAAGTACCTCCAGAGCAGCCTGGCGTTTCCCCACACTTACTTCTCCTTCTCTGTGAGCAGTGGGAGGTTTTCGCTGACCAGGCCGTAGCTGAGCAGCAGCAGCGGCTCCGCGGCCATGGCTGGGTTGACGATCAGCCCCGCTGCGATGCGCCGCAGCGTCTCGTGAACCTTGCGGGCCAGCTTCAGGCTCGTGGTGCTCTGCAGGACCTGTGGGCAGACAGACACGCTGCTGAGACAGCCTGTTCCACCTGCACATGGCCTCGGCGAGGTTTTCCCTCAGAACCTTTGCTTTCTAGGGTACTTTTTTTAACTTCAGAGTACACCTTACTAAGACTTTGAATGGACAAATACAGGCATGTCACCCATGGCCTCAGCCCCATGGAGGCCGTGCTCCCTGGTCCCCTCCACCCTCCCTGGTGGTGAGGCTAAGATGCCATTTCTGAGTACGTTAGAGGGTAATTCTTGCTTGCTCGTTCATGAAATGCACAGTAGACTCTTGAAGGAGACCCTGCGCATCAAGGGCTACAGTGAACAGCGAAGCTGCAGTGTTTGCAGCCTCAGCAGAGCACCAGTGCCGGGCAGCTACTATCTTGCGCAGGGTCCTCTGTCCAAGGTGTGGCCACCCCAGGGCAGCCTAAGGCAGAGCTGGGCCGAGCACCCAGCACCGGCAGCTTGGGGGTGAGAGGGGGCTTTCAGCTATAGCTCTGGTACACGTGGCTGGACACAATGAGCCAGCAGCTGCAGCGAGGATGACACCTGCAACTGGCACAGGAAATAACAGGAAGGCAGGCAGGTAAGTGACTCTTCTCCTTTGTAGGGGACAAAAGGAAGTGGAAAAGGCTGTGAGCTTCAGCTCAGAAAGATCTGGAACTTGACCCTTTCTTCCTTTACTGTGTTCTTTCTGCTTTCCTGAGATAATGTCTTGCTGACTTGCCCAGGCTGGCTTAGAACTTGGGATTCTTGGGTTGCTGAGGAGATAGATCAGTGGCGTAAGAACCTGCCTGGCAAGTGCAAGGGTCCTGAGTTTGATTCCTGGTACAGGAAAAAAAAAGAAAAAATAACTTGGGAATCTCCTGCGCCTCAACGTCCCGAGTAGCTGGGGTACAATGTGCACTGCCTCGCCTGGCTCTCCAGAGCCTGTGAAGCAGAGGTGGCCTGTCGCCTGGGTGGCACACACAGGCAGTGATGGGGCAGCAGAAGCACTCAGAGCAGCTCTTCTTCACAGCTGCCGGGAGGGGAGCTGACCCGAGGCAGTGCGTGTGGCGCTATCTGTGGGAAAAACTCCCCCAACCAGACCGCTGCTTTTCCTTTCTCAGGGCGAGGGGTGCAGCAGGGGCCAGGGCTCCGAACTGTGCCCCGACACAGGGCTGCCACCAGCCCTCGGGCATCGGCACCTGCACGATCCTCTGGGAAGGCAGCCTGCGCCTGCAGCCCTCACCTCTTTCAGCGGGAGGATGAGTTTCGTCACTTGATCCTTCCCTACGAACTTGCCCAGGATCTCATAGGACTCGTAGCTCTTGCTTCTCCGTGCCTCCATGACCTTGGAGAGGATCTGTTTCACTTCCTTCTCCTCAGCGACGGCCCCAAACAGTTCCCGGTTGAAGATCTGTGTGGAGAAAGGCCAGATATGAGAAGCAGTGGCAGCAGCAGTCCAGGCCCCACGCCAGATCCCACGGCGATCGCAGGGCTCCGGGAGTGGTGGGACAGCAGATGGGCCAGATCCTGCCTCTGTGAGCACAGCTCAGAGACCCGGCACCCAAAGCTGCGCGCAGGGGAAACAGACCGCGTGCTTCGTGCCGAGGAATGTGCATACTTAGGACTTATTATCGAAATATCACTGTCTATAGTTTTTATAATGAACAAAAGGCTGCAAGGCAGATTTATTCTCTTTCCAATCCTACTTCCTAAATTATATTACAGTATCAACTTATGCTGGATTTGTCAGCGAGGTTTTAAACTTAAACCAAGCTTATCTGAGGATCCTTTTCTAAAAACCCCAAGGCCCTGTCTGACTACCCTGCAAAATGGATTCCTGGCAGTAACAAACTGCTTGTTGAGAAAGCTCCCGACACCCATGGCAGCTTTCTTTCCAGACCTTCCCAGAGTACCACCTGCTCATGGGAGCCGCACAACCCTCTGCCAGGCTTGGACATGACAGTGTGTCGCCCCCAGGCCACTCAGGTGCCTGGCTCAGAGGCCTTACCTCAATCAGGATGTCCAAGCAGGCATCCAGGTCCCCAGCCTGCAGGTGGCCAGCCAGGCTCTGTAGCAGCAGGTGGACGGTGAAGGTCAGCACGTGCACCTGTGGTGAACACAGACTGGCACGGTTACGGGCCGCAGGCTGCGCTGTGTACACCCGCCACTGCACTGTCAAATGTTGATTATTATTATTTTTTTGCATAGTTACTAATTCTTAAATTTTTTTTAGCAGTGCAGCTTTGCAATCCATAGTGTTTATACTCCCCATTCGGGGAGCCAGACCATGTTCACAACACATCTTAATTATTATTTTATCCCCCCCCCCCACATGTTACTTTTTTATAGTTACAAGTGTTTCTTGTGAAGCTTATGTAATTTTTAAAAAAGCCCTTCGATTTTGGCAGTGCCTACACTATTAATACTAAAGCCTAAACCAGCAGCTCTTTCAACACCAGATCAGTTACTTTAATAACAATAGCAACAACAACAAATAAACAAAAATAGGCCAGACTTGGGGAGTGGTGGACAGGAGGAGTAAGGTGAGGCGCGGGGCCACCCAGTGTCCCCTGCAGCTGTGGGCTCGGGGGGAGCGCGGAGCCTGTACATGCTGAGCTCGCCTCAGCCCCAGCCTAGAAGCCAGTGTGGGGAGAATGAGCAAGGCCCCAGCCAGGGAGCATTCAGCTTATAATTGGGGGCTGTCCTTGCTGACCACCCTGTACCCCATGGACAGGTGCTGTGAACTGATGCTGGTTCAAAGAACTGAACCGAGTGAAAATGCCCCCCTGACCTGAGCTCGAGTTCCAGGGAGACGGGAAAGGCTTTGCCCTGCTTCTCCATGGAGCACAGGGGTACACAGAGCAAGGGCCAGCTCTACATCCTCCTCACCAGGCCCCAGCCAGAGGGAACCGTCCTTGACTCCCTGCAGCCTCTCCTGTCCCGCCCTCACTCTGGCCTGGGGACGCGGCCCAGCCTGGTACAGCCCCATGTGTGCCAGGAGTAGGCGTGGCAGAGCAGAGGCCAGGGGTGCAGCTGCAGCCCTAGGTAGGAAGGCTACTGTCAGCTGGACAGGGAGCTGCACGGACAGCAGAGGACACGACAGCTGCTACCTAGCTCCCCCAGTCTCTCTGGATGGGACAGCAGGATGGTGACAAATAGGAGGGGGCCAGCCAGGGTACCACACATCAGACCTGTGGAAGCTGCCTGATATGAAGACCAGAGGGCAGGACTAGGAAGGAAATGGAGCGAGAACAACATGGAAAGCTGACACGGCACCGACCCTGCTGAGGAAGGATATGCCGTGGAGCAGGACAGTGGAGAAACACACATGCACAGAGCTCAGGGACAGCCACATGCCTTGCCACACCTGCAGCAACCAAGCAACATCTTCTGCGGGTGGACAGAACTCAGAAGGTTCTGGAGGACGTGCCAAAAGCCAGGATAGCACTGGCATCAGTGCAGAATCATGTCCAGGACACAACACCCTCAAGGATGACAGTGACCTGCACATGCTGGGATGGAAATCAATGGAGGTCCCATGCCACCGGCCTGTTCCAGAGCTCCTCAGCCAACTTGGGAATGCAGGAAGGAGGGTTCAGGGAAGTGGGACAGCTGCAGGCTCTTCTCCTGAGTTGTTTCAGATGTCTGACAAAGCTGTCTTAACTGCCTGACAGCCTCCTGCACACAGCTGCGCACACCCTGGCTGGAAGCCCACCTGCATCCGTGGGGTGTGGAGAGCAGGTCTGCACGTGGAGTAACAGGCCTCACCCTAGAGCAACTCCACAGCGAGAGACACTTGAAGCAAACGAGCCGTTGCGGGGCCGGTCTCACACTGACAGAGAGGCTGCGCCGCTTGATGTCAGGCTACCTGGGGAAAGCCGACCACCTTGGCCAGGGTTGTGAAGGACAAGTGGTGGTGTTTCTCAAACTCCATCTCCTGGGAGTTCCTGTAGAGCGGGTGCAGAGTCCACACCTGTGTCCTGCTCAGGACTCGCTGTGCTGCTGGTCTGGGCCCCTTGGAGCAGGAGGGATGCGCAGCCAGGCATCTGCACAGAAGGTTCTAGACTTCGCCTTAGTGCTTTTATAACTTATGTTTGAACTCTCAGCTGAACATGTAGATTCCTTCTTGTCTGCTAGTGGCCAAGACCTTTAGGGCACATTATTAAGCAGCTCAGGATCCAGACAATATGAAACAGTGCAAGTAACTTCCGAGAAGAAAGTGGTCACATGACTCAGGCCACTCAGGATCTTTCAAAAAGCCCCGACAGGAAGGAGACTTTCCAATCCTTGTTCCCTGCCGCCTGGAACGCTCTTCATGCTGCTGCTCTGCACTGGGGCCTGCCCTCCCGCAGTGGGCCTGCAGCCCTAGGACGTGCTGCTGCGCTTACCTGATAGCCGCGCACCAGGGTGGTCTGGAGTTCTTTCAGGATGTACTGCAGGAAGCGCACGCCCAAGTCCTCCAGAATCTTGGCGAGGGTGCTCCGTGCCACGTCTCTGATCTCCTGCGCTCTGTTCTTCAGGAGGGCACACACTTTCAGCAAGATACTAGGAAATGCAAATAAAAAACGGCTAATGAAATAGGCAGAAATCAATAAAAACACAGACATCCTTCTGTCTCTTAACTATCTGTAACTCTAATTTCCCAGTTAGGCTACGGTACCACAGGAAACAGGGATTTTCTTTTTTGAGACAGGGTTTCCCTATACAGTTCAGGCTGGCCTTGAACTCTCAGCGATCCTCCTGCCTCAGCCTCCTGAGTACGGAATTATAGGTGTGTGTCACTGTGCTGCCCCGCAAATGGTGACTTTTAATGAGAGCCTCAAGAGGCTAGAAGAGAAAATCAGACCCAAGTCTCCCCAGCCTTGTCTAGCTTGTTGCCCAAGTACCTTGGCAGGTGGGCCTCCATCACCTCCTGCGGAAGGGACCGCATGAGCTTAACCATGGCAAAGGCTAAGGGCACGCGGGCCACTTCCTCGTCATTCACGATCTTGGACTTGATGAGCTTGTGCTCTTCTTCCCGTTTAGTCTGCAAGAAAAAGCGGGTCCAAATCCAGCCAGCCCAGAGGCCTGCCCACACGGTAACCCTGCCCCGAAGATGGTTGCTCCCAGTATTAAGTCCATTTCTAACTTACTATCCTAAGGAATTTGTGCTGTAGCCCTCTAAAATCATAAAACAAATACAAATAGAAGAATGTTTTGTTATCAAAGAAGCTGCTAGAGAAAAAATAATACCAGGTCGTCCCTGATGAGTTAAGACTGCGTGAAATATAAAAACCTCCCACAGCTGAGTCAGTATGTTCACCAGCAGCTGCTAAGCACTTTTTGTAAAGGTAAACAAACATTTTTGGCTTTGGGGGTCTGCTGAAGTTAGGAGACTCTGGCATTGTAATACAAAGTCTGAATTAGGTGATGCACAAACGAGTATGTGTTCCAATAAAACTATAACAACTGCTGCGGCACAGGCGCCTGTCTGCCTGCTCAGGTTTTACACTGAGAGGCCCTGGGCCAGGCAAATGGACCAGTATTTGCGTTAGCCCTGTGACCAGTGGAAGGATGAATGGTAGAGAAGTGGTCAGTAAGCAGGCAAGGGAAACATCTTTTAGCTTGTAATCAACTTCTTTGGAGAGAGAAATCACGCACTTCTGGTATGAAAATCCTACACAGGACCCTTGCTGAGCAGCTGCTGCAGGGCATGGGCCCAGGCTGGGGAGAGGAGAGGCAAGAAGGGCAGAGGGCCGACTGAAGCAGAGATAGAAGCCTCGGGGCACCAGCCCGGCAGCCCAGCCCCACCATACCCAGGAGGCCCAGCACATGATTACCGTAGCAGCCAGGCATTTGTGCAGCCGGGGGAGGATGTCCTGGGTAACGGTGCCGTGGATGGCTCTCATTGTCCTCTCCAGCTCTTCCTTATTCCGAGGAAGGAAGGAGACACCCTGGGGGGTCCTCTTGGGCTCCTCAGCTGCTGTCCCGGCACGACTGGCTGGGTCCGGACTTCCCGGAACCCCGGGGGCATCTGGTGCCTCTTTTGTGTGTTTCTGCTCTTCCTCACTCAGAGGCTCGACTTCCATGGCCTCCTCCTCCGGGAACTCTGTTATTTCTACTGTGTCTGTGATTTAGAAGGGAAATGAACCTTAAATCCAGCAAGGAACAACACAGCTGTGTCAAGTGAACCTTCCCCAACAGTGACAGCCAATAAAACACCTCTGGTCACCAGCTCTGGACAGATGGGGTGTGCAGCAAGGAGATGACACGATGACAGTTTCCTCCTGGGCAGGAGGCTGACAAGGAACAGAGCAGGAGACTTGGGCACGAAGATAGCCTGGGGACACCCTGGGAGGAGAGCTCTCTGCCACAGAAAGCTCCCGGAGTGCTGTGCTTGGTGGTGCCCATAAAATTTACACTCATGAGCAGGAAGAAGCCAGACTACTGTAAGGACAGCCACAAGTGGGCGGGCAGGAGTCTCCCTTACCCTGGGACCCTGGGGACAAGGCAGGAGGCCACGGCACAGTGAAGTTCACAGATGCCCTGCATGACGCAGGCTGCAAGCTGCTGTGGCCTCTTCAGAGGTGCCCACCCATGGAGCTGGGTGCCAGCCAGGCTTCCATCAGTGTCACCACCTCCCTCGCTCTCAGAATGCTGCACATTGGCCTCATTTTCACTTTACCAGCCAAGCAGCTTGGGAAAGTCACTTTGCATGTGTGGATGGACTGCGGCTTCTCAGGCTCACATCACCAATCAATGCTCTTCTCAGGACAGATGAGTTCATGCCTCTAAAACCCAGGCAGGCTCAGTAAGGATGTAGCCCAGGCTGGCCTCAAACTTGTGGTGACCCACCTGCCTCTCCTCCCAGCGGCTGGGGTGGCAGGCGCGCAATGGCTTTAGTTTTTGAGGACTCTTCACACTTCTGTTTGACAGTCCTGGGATCAAACCCAATCTCTACATCCCAGGCAATGGCTCCACCCCTGAGCTCCATCCCCAGCCCTTAAGTACAACTTGCAACCCTTCATGTTTCACTCAAAAAGTATCCCAGGGAAACCAACCTATCCTTTCCTTTCTCCTTTCCTTTCCTTTCCATTCATAATGTATCCCAGGGAAACCAACTTTCCTCTCCTCTCCTCTCCCCTTCCCTCCCCTCTTCTTCCTTTCTTTGTATTTAGTATAAGAGTCCACAGGGTCTCACTACATAGATCAGACTCATAGTGATCCTCCTGTTTCAGCCTCCCAAGTGCTGGGACTGCAGGCGCATCTCAGTTGCGTCTCAGCGCGCCCTGGGGGCAGGGCTGCCATGGCACGCCAGAGATCAGACCTTGGTTGCTGAGGCTGCCTAAGCAGGCACTGTAGTCCGCTGAGCTATCTGGCCAGCCCCATCAGGAAATGTCACCTGGAGCTGGCCATCATTTTCACAAGAGCCTTCAGGCAGCTACTAAATGGACATCTCAGGGCACAGGAGCCACAGAACAGCAGGGAAGAGAGCCATGTGCATTTCACCCGCCTTTCAAACATCACGCCACATGGGTCTGGAAACCACGAAATGTGGGTAACGTGAGCTACTTCAGATAAGGAAAATTAATTTCCTAAGAAGAGTTAAGCTAACTCTGTATTTTTAACTTTTAAAATATTTAAGTGAAATAGCCAAGGACAAGTTTAACTGACTAAAGAAAACCATGCCTGGGGCCAGAACTGGAGAGTTTCCCCAGCACAGCTGGATGGGGAGCTGTGGCACAGCACTGTGGCTGTCCCCTCATTGCCTGTGCCAGTGAAAGCCCCTGGCTCAGCGTCAGCACCAGCAGGTAGCAGGAGGTAGCTTTCCATCGCTGGGTTCTACTTTATGTTTCTGTCAGCCCCCAGGTCGTCTTCTTTTCGATTAAAGACACTTTTTTCCAGTTTATAATTACTCCACAACTGCTTTAGTTCCATTACACTTAGCTTCTGTTTCATTACCACTGCCCACTGCTGTCACTTTCATCATTTCATGTTCAGTTGTCTTTGCATTCACTGGTTAAGGCTCCTACACACATCAAGGGGGCGGGCTTCTAGAAGTAACCTACAGCTCAGGCTTCGCCCACTAATAAAATGTAGACTAGCGCTTTGAAAGTGGATACATTTGCTAAGAAAGCTTTGAACGAATCATTTTAGCTTCCTCCTGACTTCCACTGTCACTGCTAACCAGGGAAGAAAGAGTAAGCTGAATTTTGCCTTCTTTAATTCACGACCATAAATTATCCAAGAGAGTGAAAAATCTAGCATAAGAAGGATTTAAAAACTTACTTTCTTCATTCTGAATTTTTTGCATTTGCTCCTCAAGAGTCTTGTGATCAAAGTGGAACGCTTCCAACACCGTCACCAGCAAACTGTGAAGGAGACACAGGGCAATAGGACCTGGGTCACCATTCCCATGCGACTACCAAAAGGAAACTTAAAGACATAAACACTGAAATTATTTTCACCAGTATTTTTAACTTCAAGTGTTACCACAGCCTCATCAATACCAGATGAAGGGAAGTCGAGCATCCCAAGGACCCAGGCAGGAATAAGGTTAAGGCTGCACTTTTAAAAGAAGCTAGAGTAGAAACTCAGAGCGTACTTGACACCCAGCTTTTGGTGGGTCTGTCCTGCCTGTAGGACATGGATGAAGTGCTTCAAGTAGTAGACGTACGCCGGCCAGGAGAGATGTCTGCACACAGCTCCGACAGCTTCCACGGCAGCAGCGGTCATGTTTTCGTGCTGCAGAATAAACAAAGCATCAAGACAGCACAAGCACTTGCTGATCAAGTCATGGCCGCCTGGACCACCGAAAATCTTAGCCAGAAGGTGGTCAGTAATTACAGACACAGAAGAAATGTCCGAGTGTGCACACTATGCTCCTCCCTCCTGCCTGCAAAAAGACACCATCGCTTAAAGGGACAATGCCTTCTTTTAAGGGTTTAAGGCATTTCGGACTCTTTTCTAGTTAGCCCTCCTGATGGATCTACACACAGGAATGCAGGGTGCCAGAAGCAGCAAATATGCAGCCAAATGTTAAAGATCTTTATCTCTTTACAAGAGATATTTTGGCAACGTACAAGGCCAAAATAACATACTACATGGTGTAAAACTAATGCCAATGTTAAAAAAGTCCAAAAGAAGGAACAAAAGGAAAAAGGGGACAAAATGAAGCAAGCAGAAAGTAAATACCAAGATCAGAGATTTCAACTCAACCTTATGAACAATCACATTAAACATTAGATTGGATAAAGCGATGCCCACCTAAATGCCACCACGGAGCCAACCTCAGCGTGAAGCCACAGCCCATGTGGTGACACCCACCTTGAGCATTTTCTCATTCAGAATTGGGGCCATGGCGTAGGGCATGATGTAGTTCTGCAAGGACTTGGAGGACAGCACCACTGTGCCCTCTGTCAGCTGCTTCGCCAGCTTCTTCAAGGCTCTTGCTCGTCTATGGATCTGTGAGTCAGACCAGGTATGTATGAGTTACACACCCATAGTCTTTGTTTATCAGAGGAGCCCAAGCCATTAAACTTAGGAAAACAGAGAACGGTAACATTATTCCCTGCCAGCTTCTTTTTTTTTTTTGGCGGAAGCAAGGATTGAACTCAGGCCCTTGTGCTTGCCAGGCAAGCGCTTATTCTACTGAGCCATCTCCTTGG
>NDGM011124619.1:0-17038 GCA_002564305.1 Octomys mimax
ACATGCCCCAGCACCTCAGAAAAAAGCAGGGGTAGCAATCCTGTTCTCAGACAGCCTCAACTTAAAACTTTTATTGTAGCCCATATATTTGGCATATTGTGTTTCTTTTCTTTTCTTTCTTTCTTTTTTTTAAGTATATTTAGGACAGGGTCTACAGAGTCTCACTACGGAGGTCGGACTTGTAGTGATCCTCCTGTTTTCAACCTCCCAAGTGCTGGGATTACAGGTGTGCGCCACCATTGCCGGTCTCCATCTCCAGTCTCAGCATGCCTTGGGAGCAAGGCCAGCACAGCACGCTGGGGATTGAACCCAGTCCCTGTGTGTGCCTAAGCAGGCGCTTTAATCTACTGAGATATCTGGCTGGCCCTGTGTTTCCATTTTGATTTGTCTCAAGTAAATTTTAATTTTCTTTTAAACTTATTCTTTTACCTTTTTTTTTTTTTGAATCATGCTACTTGATTTAGACATTTGTGGAATTTCTGAAATTCCTCCTATTATTCTAGTTTTATACTTGTGTGATAAACAAAGATATTTAATATGACTTTAATGTTAAATTTAAATTTGTTGTGACTTTTTTTGTGGCCTAGCAGACGATCTGATTTGGAGAAAGTTCCATATGTTGTGTTTGAGAAGAATGTGTTTTTTGATGTTGCTGGTGGGGAGAGTATATATTTGCCTGTTATGGTCATTTGGACAGAAGTGTGGTTTAAGTTGATATTTCCTTATTGATTTTATGTCTAGATAACCTAGCCATTGCTGAAGGTGGGCTTTGGAAGTTCTCGACCATGATTAGAACACAGTCTATGTCCCCTTCAGGTTTGTTGATAGTTATTTTATGTATTTAGTTGTTCTGATTTTGAGTGCATATGTATTTATAATTACAGGGTTATATTCTGTTGATGAATCAATTCCTTGATCATTATAAACTGATCATCTTTGTCACTTTTTATAGTTTTTGACTATTCCCACTCCTTTTTGGTCCCCACTTGCAGATGATATCATTTTGTGCTCATTCTCCTTATTCATTCGGCCCCGTGTCTGGGTCTTCCTTCCGTACCAATTCTCTCAGCCGTCCTCTTTACTGGAGAACTCAATGCATTTATACGCAAGCTAATTATTGTTAGGTTAAAAACTTACTCCTACCATTTTGTTAATTATATTTTGTAGACCTCTTGTACATTTTCTGCATTTGCCTTATTTGTGACTAGATGATTTTCTTCAATGGGATGCTTTGATTCCTTATTTTGTGTCTTGTGTATATCCACCGAATACTTTAGTTTTGTAGTTACCACGAGGCTTACACAAATCAGCTTATGATGAAAACCACTTATATTAAACTGGCCACTTTGATTACATAAAACTATACCTTCGTGGGCTAGGGAGATAGCTTGGTGGTCTAAGCACCCGCCTTGCAAGCTCAAGGACCTAGGTTCAATCCCTGGTACTATATGCTGTGCTGGCACAGGGAGCTCAGTGTGCTGTGCTGGCCACCAAAACTGAGCATGGTGGCATGTGCCTGTCATCCCAGTGCTGCCGTGGCTGAAACAGGAGTATCAGTATGAGTCTGAGCTGTGTAGTGAGACCCTGTACCAAATGCATAAATAAATAAAAACTTACACCTTCTTTCTACTACCCATCCACATTTTTCTTTTTTGATGTTATAATTTATATCTTTTTATATTGCATGCACTTTAACAAATGATTGTAGCTGTTTTTAATAGTTTCATCTGTAAAGCTTTATTTTAAATGTGTTATTTGTACAGAGCCGTGACAGTATCACAGCATTCTGGAGCTGCTTTACTTTTGCCAGTAGGATTTGTACTTTGAGATGTCTTCATGTTACTCAGTTTTCCTTCTCTTTTAGCTTGAAGAACTTTAGTAACTCTTATAAGACAGGTCTGGTGTCTGTGCACTCCCTCACCCTACTTGTCTGGGAAAATCTTTGCCTCTTCTTTATTTCTGATGGGCCTTCTGCCACATGAAGCATTCTTGGTTAGCAGTTTTTCTCCTTTAGCTCTTTGAATGTGTGAATCGGCTGTCTTCTGCCTTATGCAATTTCTGCTGAAATATCTGCTACTAATTGTATAAAAAGTCCATTATACGTTATTTGATTTTCTCTTTTGTTGCTTTGTGGCTGTTCTCCGTCTTTGATGTTTAATAGTTTGATCGTACAATATCTTGGCACAGTTATGTTTGACTTGAGTCTGACTGGAGATGTTTGAAATTCCTGTACCTGGATATTTATACCTTTCCCCAAGTTTGAATACTTTTTATTATTATTTCTGTAAGGTGTCACTCTGTTTCTATTCTCCTTTAAGTCCACTGACTCAAAAATTTGCTCTTTGAGGCTATCTCACAAATCCTGTGAGCTTTTCTTACTGCTTTTCATTTTCCCCACCTTCTGATTTTGTTTTCTAACAACTCTGCTTTTGAATTCACAGATTCTTTCTTCAGTGATTTTCTATGGTATTTTTAATTTTGCGCTCTATACTTTTAAGGCAGATTTTGAGTTTTTAAAAATATCAGCAGCAGTTTTTATTTTTAAATAGAATAAGAAATAATAAAAAAATAGAAACAATACAGAATCTCACTAAACAAGATGACAGGAACTCGACAATGGCTGTTATACTGCATATTGTGGTCTTCAAATTAGTTATTCAGATTGAAAAATGAATTTGAGCATTAATTGCTCCATAGACTTGTAGAAATTAATCCAGGCTATTCTATGTATGTGCATGTATATATTTTTCCTATCTTCTTTATTTCTTTCCTCCTTTCTTTCTTTGCAGTTGTTCTTTCCCTTTCAGCAGTTTCTATCCTTTTTACACTATCTATTGTAGCTCTCAGATTTTATTTACTATTTGTCATTTCAGGAGATATTTTCTGAGGATCTGATTTATTTCATTGATGAGTATGGTCTCTTATCAATATTTCTATTGCATGTTTCATTCTGTTCATTTGTTTGATCATACAATTTTTCTGCATTTCTACTTTGTATTCTCCTGAAGTTTGCTGAGGTTTCATAAGGAGCTATTTTGAATTCTTTGCTTGATTATTAATGTACTTCCATTTTTTTAGGGTTAATCCCTACAGGTTCTTTTAACTGTTGGTGATATCCCATTTCCCAGATTGTTCCTGATTTTTGCAGCTAGGTGTTGGTGTCTGCACAGTGGGGAAAACAAAATAAAACAAAGCAAAACAAACATCCAAAAATTCCACTTATTCCAGTCTTTGCATATTTGCTCTGCCTAGAAAAATTCTTCGAACGATAGCCCATTCTGAGATTCTAGGAATGCCACCTACTTTGGATTATAGGTAGGCTTGGTGCTGGAGTCCCTAGGCTGGCTTGCATGGTAGCTGGATCCACAAGAATGCATCTGTTCGTTGGGTCATCTCGGTAGGCCTGGAACCCGAGGGCCTGGCCTAGAGATTTTCCTTGGGGCTGGCCTGGAAATGGGACAGCCCAGAAAAATGAGCAAGCAGGCTTGCTGCTGTTGAGCTTGGACCAACTGTGCTGTGGACCAAAACCTGAGTCTGCTGCACAGACCTGAAGCCTTCTGGGACTTCCTGGTCTGGGCTAGCATCAGAGCAGGCCCAGAGGCTCACACTGTGGGTGCCATCATAGACTTTTGACCCTAAGAGGCTGCCTGGTTTCACCGTGGTGGGCCTGGTGTTGGGATCAAAGGCAAAGCTGTGATCACTCTCCTCTTTTTCTCCTAAACAGAGGCTGTAGCTCTCCATGCAGAGCTGCCTTGGTTTGGGGAAGAAGTGATGTGAAAAATGCAAAATTGTCTTTTCTACACGCTTCAGTGCATCTTTTCTTATTTCTGTGCTACATTCTAGTAGTGCAATCTCTTAACTACTTCCTTTAACTTTTGCAAAAATATTTTCGTGTATGGACAGTTATTCAAAATGATGTTCCTGTGTAGAGGGTTATCGCTAGAGAATCTTCTTCTGTCATTTTTCTCCATGCCTTCCTGTATTCTACTATATGATGGCTAAAATAATTGCAGTTATGGTTTAATACTAGTTTGTTTATTATATCGCTGTCTTACTTTTCTTTAGCTAACTCATAATGAGATGTCAGAAAGATAGTCTTAAATAAGAACCAATGTGGTTGTTTGTAGAGTTAAAATGAAGTTTGGATTAGTCTTTTTCAAATTCAACTGCACGATAAATTAAATTGCTTTCATTTTCATGAAGATACCTGCTTTCAGAAAGGTAGCCTCACAGGAGCTATAAAATGCTGTACTTGAGTGGCTTTGAGGGAAAATAAAATACAATTATTTGGAAACTGATATGTTCGGAGGCTTAGAATATATTTGGTTTTAAAGGCCTTAACCCACTCTAATTCTTCATCAAGGAAAATCAATCACAGGATGAGAACATGAATTAGATATCCCTAAATGTCATAACATTTATATATTGGATTTTACTTTTACTTCATTAAGAAACCAAATAGAACTGTAATTAAAGAAAACGCTAGCATATGGTAGAGAGTCTGTTTATGGTTTTCCCAACTTTATACACCATTAGAAATTCTATGCTGTGAAGGACAAGCCAAGTGAACTATATACATAATTGATTAGAAACTTACTCTACTTTTAAATCACAGGGAAATCTACTTTTATTTAATTTGAAATCTGTTACACAACTCTGTTTGAAATTGAGTGCCTAAAATTCCCCATGAAATTTGGGAGAAGATGAAAATGAACAAGGGAGGAAGGGCTTGAAAAATTCCCCTAATAGTATTATTTAATTTCATATGCTACCATGGAGTGGTTGTATCTTGAAATTATATTTTATAACTTCTGTAACTGCAAATTCATCTCCCTGTTTGTGGGAATGATTCAGTGAGAATTGTTTGAATTCTTGTTGTGTGCCAGGTATGGGAAAATTTCTCAGCAAATAGAAATAAAAGAGTAGATACAAATTCTCATTGGGAGGCCTGGGAAACAAGGTGAGTGAAAAAAATCTTTATATCTTGTAACAAATAGGATCTTGTCTGTGAAGAGCGATCTGGGGATAGCACAAAACATGACCTTACAGATCGCACTGGATCTCTCACAAATTTTACTAAGTTTTCCTTTTCCTTTTCTCATCTACTTTTTGACTTACCTACATAGCTTTGCTTATATAAGGAAACATATATATTAGAATATATATATATATATATATATATATATATATATATCTGAAGCTTATAATAATTTTATGCAGTAGAATTTTTTGACTATGAAACAGAATGAGACATCTTTGAATCTCAGTATTACCTGTTTCATTTGGGATTGAAAAAAATATAGGGAAAACTGATTTCCAACTAATCAACTAAATACCAACTAATTTATATTTGTTTGTTTAGCGTGGTACATACTATGTTATGATGGTGCTTTTGGAATGGGGTGCAGTCTGCTGTGGTATGAGGAGCTACATGATATATTGGAAAGAGCACTGCACTGTGTCATGTATTGCAGCTGGCACTGGGGATGGTAGGTATGGGTTGAGTGGTACGATGTGTACGGTACACTGGTGCACTGTGGTACAACGAGGATAGTAAGTGGGGTGCGTGCATACCATAGGTATTCAGGGTAGTGTGAACACAGTGTGTGTGTACTGGGATGTGGCATGCCATGTACAGTGTGATATACTGGTGAGGTAGGTCTTGGAGAGTAGGAGATGCATAATGTTCATTTTTGGTATAGTTCTGAAGCTTGTGTTTGGAGTCCTGCAAATATTGAAGAAAATATAAGTTCTCATAAACGAATAGGTAACACAGGGTATACTTTCACATTATTTTTTTTTTTTTACGGGAACATGGTAAGTTTCAATATTTTCTACATTCAGTACCATAGCATCTGCATATAGGAAGATTGTTAGACTCAAGGCTGAGGACTGGGCATTCCTAGGATAACAAGAAGACAACTTGGGAGAGCATCCTTTGTACCTCCACTCCAGGAAGAGTATAGATATGCCAACAATGTGTAACTTCTATTATCCCAACCGCAAACATGCATTTCCCTTTAGGAGAGAAGATAATTTAGGGAACATAGCTTGATAGGCATTTTCATGTAGGAAGTGCTGTCATCGGGTCATGAATGTCCACAATCACCCCATACTCCAACTACTCCTTTAGTTGCTACTCAACACAGGAAATCAGGTGATTTTTTTGTTTACTATTTTAGACCTTTTTTCAATCAGAAAAAAATATAAAAGAGACTGCAATGATGCATTTCTTAGGGATTGAAGTAAATCCAGCACAAAATATGTGTAAATAAAAGTAATATGTATAGGTTTTCAAATTTTCTCTTTAAATACACAGATATTTTCATATATATAGCTATATGAGAGAAGAGAAATAGAGCAAAAGGACACAATACAACTACATGTGGACTGATGGTGGTAGTGGTAGAAAGCAATGAAATTTTTAAGAGCTTTTTGTTTCAAATCAGATGGTATGTATGTCTGTCATATAAACACACACCTTGCATTTTTTTTACAAATTCACCCTTCTCTTTCAACTCACTCTTGAATGTGGCAACCCCTGGATGCTGTGTGGAGAAGCACTGGCAGAGGAGGTTATGACAGGAAATAGAATTGAGAATGACAGGTTCTGACCCAAGTACAAACTGTTAAATTATCATGGCCCTGATTCAACATGACTGAATCTCCAAAACAATAACCTATCTTCCCAGTGACCACTTCTTCCACTTTCTCCACTGTAGTCCTGAGCACAACTACCTTTTGCCATTTCACACACACAAGGGAACATCCAATCAGCCCTTTGTGCATCACTGAACCTGCCCCTCAAGCTCCACCCCAGCAAAAGTCTTAGGTCAGAGGATATCCCCACCTCCCTGCCTTTGAACCTCTCTAGGTCTTCAGAGTTGATAAAGGCTTCCACTCCCCCTTCTTTATTTCTGCTTCTTTGCCATTGAGTCACTGAAAAACCTAACACAGAAAAGCCCAAAGGAGAGTTCACACAGTGGGTGCCTGAGAAGGAAGCCCTTAGCGACTTCACTGTGGAGAGTGGAAAAGTCTTGCTGGTATCTTAAGATGCAGGTTTAGGGATGTGCTTTTATCTCAAGGGAGTTAGGAGACCCAGATGAATATTTTAGGTGTTAATATTGTCCTGAGTTATTGCAGTCTAATCAGGCTTGCAAAATCCCAAATGAGTGGACAGCAAAGGCTTAAACAAATGAGTCAAGTGGTATAATTTTAAGGCTCCAGGAGAACCAAAACTTTCTAACAGAATTTATGATTCTTTGGGGGCTAAAAAAAAGATCTTCCCTAGTAGGGCATGGTGGTGTGCACCTATAAACCCAGCACTTGGGAGGCTGAAGCCCGAGGATCATTGTGAGTTTGAGACCAGCCTGGGCTACAAAGTGAGCTCAAGGCCACAGCCTGAGCTGCATAGGGAGACTCTGTCTCAAACAGTGAAAAAAAAAAATCTTCCCTGGGAAGCCTGTGCTTATTTAGTTATCAGAACAAGGGAAGGTAATACGGACGAAAGTCAGAAACATCTCTAGGACTTCTGTGAGTAAGACATTATGTTAATTTAGGAGAAATGTTATCCCCAGGAAGTCTCCACCCAGAAGTGAGATGCCTGCAGCTACAGTCTTTATTTAGTTAATTGGGGTTGGAACCAAGTGTCCTGAACCATGGCCTTGTCTTGTCCTTTGAGGCTTCATGACTTCACCTGGCATTACAGGCTTCATTCAGGACCAGCGACTCACCGAGGTTCACTTCTAGGAGTCCGCTGCCCATCTCCAGACAAGTGGCCTAGGCCTTGGACAAACTCACAAGTGAACATGAAAAGCCAGTTGGTTTATATTAAATCCTTTTTAGAGCTACTTTATAGTGGTCTCTGTCAGTCTTGGGCTGTAAATATGAGGTCCATTCTTTGAGTTATAAGGGAGAAGGAAACACATTGATATGTGATGGTGTTATTTGCTCTCATTGTAGCTGAAGGCTGAGGAATGAGTAAGAGGCATAATGAAGATACTGTTGTTGGTAGAAAAACCCAGTGCCTCAGAAAGAGAGGAAAACTGTGATTCTAGAACTTGTGTATGGTTTTCTTACATCATGTGTCAGGCTGGATATGGGACAAGACAGCAGAAGCTTATCTCATTTCCATGGCTCCTGCACAACTCTTGTGCTCATGGCTCCATGGAGCTATCTCCTCCAATAGGCTCTTTACTCTTCTTGCTATATACTTTCTATTCTCCCCATCCTCCATTGGCTACCATCTCCTCTGACCAAAACATTATAGTACAGACCATGAAATTCATATGGAAAAGAAAAGTATGGGTTTTAGAGTTTAGGACAAACCCAAAATACTCATGGTGGTAGAGTCATGCCAGGGAGTCCCTGTGATTCCTACTCTTGTTTACATGCTGTATCACCTTTGCTCTTTGTGTGGGTGGCACTTGTGACTTGCTTCTCACCAGTCAAACATGGAAAAGTGAGGCTTTTTTGCAGATTCAATGAAGGGTTCAAATGAAATGATTTTGAGTTAATCTACAGGGAAACTTTTTGGGTGGGCATGGTTTAATCAGATGAAGGCTTCTCCAGGAGGAACTGTGGTCTTTCTGGGATGAGAAACTTTCCATGCCTGGTTTTGAAGAATCAATCACCACACTGTGACTGGAATCTGAGATTGACTCTTGGTTGATAGAGAAAAAGGAAAAATAGATTGCTTTGACCCTATAGATTACTTTGGGTAGGAGAAGAAGAAAAAGGAGCCTTTGTGTATTGTTGGTGGGAATGAAAATTGACACTGCCATGCTGAAAATTATAGAGATTCCTCAAAGAGTTAGAAATAGCACAATATGACCCAGCAGTCCTACTTTTAGGTACTTACTTGAAAGAAACAAGATCAGAATCTTGAAGACACATCTGCATTTCCATGCTTATTGTATTGCTAGTTACAGTAGTCAAAATATGGAAGCTGTGCTTGCTTATGGATACATGAATAAAGAAAATATGAAACATATGATGGAATATTATTCAGCCATACCACAGAAGGACGTCTTTTTTTTTTTTCGGAACCGGGGATTGAACTCAGGCCCTTGTGCTTGCCAGGGAAGCGTTTATTTCACTAAGCCATCTCCCTGGCCCCAGAAGGACATCTTGCCATATTTTTTTTTGTGGAACTGGGGATTAAACTCAGGCCCTTGCTCTTGCCAGGGAGGCACTTATTCCACTGAGCCATCTCCCCAGCCCCTAACATCTTGCCATTTGTGACAACATGTATGAACCTGGAGGACATAATGCTAATAGAAATAGACCAAAGAAAGAATGGTAAAAATATACCATATGACCTCAGCTATGCAAAGAGAGTAAACCTGGGGCATGTATAGAGATGGAGAGTACACTAGTGCTTTCTGCAGCTGGGAGAATGGGAAGTGTGAGTCAAATCTCACATACTTACAGTTGTAATGTGCATAATATTGGGCACCTAAGGTGCAGTCAGTAAATATATTTAGAGTATTATTCTGTGTATTTGAAATTTGTAATGAGAGAGATCTTAACTGTTCTCACCTTACACACACACACACACACACACACACACAAACACATACACAACTATGTGAAGTGATGGATGTGTTAATTCACTTGATTGTGGTCATAATTTATATGACCACAATTTATATATATGAGATATATATATATATATATATATATATATATGAGATATATAATGTTCATTTGTCAATGATACCCCAAGAAAACTGGAATAAAAAAGTAACAACCTAAAAAAAAGAAAGATAACAGAAATGTCAGCCCTACAACTGCTGGTAAGTTATGCCAATGTCCTGAGGCTGCTTGGCAGTAGATCCTGCCCCATCTGAGGCTCTATACCTTGGCCTGAGTGGCATCTGGATTTTAGCCTGGTCAAATCCTGAAACAAGAGGCTGGTGAGATGGCTCATTGGCCTAAAGCTCTTGCTTAGGCAAGCTTAGGAAAAGCACAGGGACTGTGGTTCTGTCCCTGGCACCACATGCAGTGCCAGCCCTTCCCCCAGGATGGGCTGAACTGGTTACAAAAAAAATCCTGACACAAGGAACTGATGTATCCTATGACTTGACTTCTAACCTACAGAAACTTATGAAATAATAACAGCGTAATTCTAAGCTACTAAAGTTGTAGTTGTGGAGATAGCTCAGTGGCTTAAGCACCTGCCTAACAAATAGGAGGTCCTGAGTTCAATCTCTGGTACCAAAAAAAATTGTAGTAGTATGTCATGCAGCATGGAAATTAATGTACTCACTAATTGTATGGAAAAGCAAAACAGAACTGAATTATGATAAACGTTTTAGTGTCTGAAAGGATAGGCTGGTGATAAATATGATAGAATTGCCTTCTTTCCAGGCTCCAAGTTGGGATTCTGAGCCCAACAGTTACTGCTGGCCAACCTTGAATAAATATTTAATTATTTGGCATCCAGTTTCATGAGTTGAATGGTGGAGGTTTTAATGACACCACCTATCTTAGTCTGTTTTGGCTGCTGTGACAAAACCCTGTAGTTGGGACAGGGTGACAGAAGCTTATCTTGTCCAGTTTTGGAGGCCAGAGGCCTGAGATCACAATTCCTGCTGACTTTCCATTTTTTTTTAATGTATTTGATCCAGGGTCTCACTATGCAGTTCAGATTCCAGCGACCCACCTGTTTTCAGCCTCCCCAGTGCCGGGATTGCAGATGTGTGCCAACAGGCCTGGTCTTGGCGGCCAGCTCAGTGTGCCTGGGGGTGGGTCTGGCATGACATGTGGTGCTGGGGACTGAACATCAGTCCCTGCACTTGCCTAAGCAGGCACTTAGTCTGCTGAGACATCTCACTGGCCCTGACTTTGTTTTCTATGAGAGCGCTCTTCCTGGCCTGCAGTCAGCCACCTTCTCAGCATGTCCTTCCAGGACCTTTCCTTCATCCAGGCCTGTGGAGAGAAGGGGGAAAGGAGGGAGATAAAAATAGGGAGAGTGAAAAAGGGAAGGAGGAGGGGGCTAAGGGGGGAGAGAGACAGAGAAGGAGGGAAGGAGGGGGAGAGAGGGGCAGAGAGAGGGAGAGGGAGAGGGACAGAGAAAATGACATAATGAATGCACTTAGGACAATAATGGCTATTAGATGTGGGTTCCACTCTTATAAATTCACTTAGCCCTAATTAGTTTCTTACTCCAAACACAGGGACATTAGGGGCTAGTGATTGCACATGTACATTTGGAGAGAATACATACACTCAATCCCTGAAAGTACTTTCCTTCATAGAGTCCCAAAACTCCATAAATGATCTAGAATATATAAATCTATGAAAAGCCCTTCCAATATAAGGAAAATAATGACTAGATTAATCTAAATTTTTATTTAAGAGGCCCCTAGAATTACCTGAAAAAGTTGAGTGTTGACAAAACCAATGGCATTGTTTTAGTCTATCAGCTTTATAAAAATTAAAATAATTAATGGCTCTTAGTGATAGCAAAATGTAAGGAGACCAATACTCTCAAATGTGTTGGTGGAGTGACAATTTCTTGAAATTTAATGTGCACATACAATGTGAGCATACAGGAAGATGTCTACCAGAATATTGTTAGTGGCAGCAATATGTTGGACTCATCTAAGTGTTCCATTAAGGACCAACATTAAAGAAATTACTATTGATATCACTTTGGCAATTTGGAAAAAGCAAATAGATCTATTTGTATTGATTTGAAATACTACATTCTGTAGTATTAAGTGAAAATGTTAGTTGGAGATTCCTGTAATGCATTACTACATGATACCTTCTTTATAAAGGCACTTATATTGTGTAATGGTATCTGTGTAGTTTTTAAAAATTTTGCTTGACATTTTTATGAAGAAATCTTTTTCAGACAAAGTTTTTGTTAGGGTGAACTGACTCGTGTCTCAGTATAACTTCTGTACAATTAGAAAGTAAATATCCCTGGGTAGATACAGTTGTAAAAAACACAGTTTTACTGTGTTTTAAAAGGAAGTTAATTATCCTTCCAACTGTGCTAAAGCCTGGCAGTATAAATGTACTGGATTATTCAGCTTCTCGATCCTTCACTTGGAAGCAATACTTTCTCATTTTTAACAGTATCTGTGCAATCTGTGATTCATTCCAGTTGGCTTGATGAATTATGCTCTCCAGCTCTACCTCTTTACAAAAGAGAAATGTAGACTTTAAGAATGGTTGCTTTGCTGAAACTAAACAAAAGAGGTTTTTTTTCCAAGTGGCCAAAAAGGTCTGAATTGTCTTTGGTAATTTCATACTTGACTCATAATGCAGCAAGTCCCTCATGCGTAGAGAAGATCTGTCTACTTGATTATGCAGATAAGACCTAAATAACATGCCTTCCCTCATCTTACCCCATATTCCTTTAACACTGCACTCCTCTATTACTTCATTAGGAAACAAATTATGCCATGATTATATTTAATGAACATGTTCAGATTACTATGTATGTGGTCCCTGTGAATTTCATACTCAATCAATTCTTGCTTTTTCATTCATTTTCCTCTAAGGTCTGTCTGCTTTTATAGGATATAATCTGGAATTCATTGCTACAAAATAATGTATTTATCCGGCTCAAAAGGGAAATGCTGAAAGGGCCATATGTTACTGACCCTAAGCAAACATGAGCTATGATAAGACAGTACCATTTAAATGATTAGGAAAAAGAGTTGGGCAAAACAGCAATTATAAATAATAATAATAGCACGACTCAGTACAGCAATTATAAATCTCGGTGCTAAGTATGAAACAAGCCCTTCTGTGGGCTGTGCTGAAGACAGCGCCCTGTCAGGCCTTCTTTTCACTTGATAATGACTTATTCTCCATTCTGCCTGGCTCCTGATGCCTGCCTGCTTCTGCAGCGGACTGGATACAAATGACCTGCCCCTTCTCTGCGAGATGCACAGGCCCTGACCACGTGTCCTGGCAAATAAAAATAGATATGATATTTGAGGCAATTGCCTAGATAGCTACAGCACCAATCCATTTTTTTTTCTTTAAAAATATCAACATTCTAATGCCTGCATTGACTGAATTGGCCTTTTTCTTTGCTGCCTAAGAAAACAATTTATATAAGTGTAAGGAAAAAGAAGGGAGACATTTGAAGGTGGAATTTCATCTCATGGCTATGGTCAGTATTTATTTCTCCCCACTTTCTTTCATGTTATTACATATTCATTTGGTAAAATATTTGAGGCCCTTTGAAAATGAGCCCCAGTAGAATTTTTGGTAAGTTACCAGAACCCTATCCTAGTCACGAATCTCAATAATGAAGATTGCTTGTGTCCTCTCATTGTTTTTGTTTAGTGATGGAATGTTCTGTAATCCACATTTTTATTTACCTTTATAAGGTAGCCCATGACGCAAACACATTTACTAAAATTGTTGCAAAAAATGGGGTTATGGTACAGTAGGATTTTTGTACTGTGAAAAATCCCAAAACACAATGTTGCTTTTTTTAAAGCAGTAACACTGAACTTTGAAAAATCACTTTTTTTTCAAATGGCACCTAAATTAATAGAAAAGCATATATTGTTGAAGTTAATACATATTGTCTATTTGAATAGATGTTGATGTTGCCTGTAATGTAAATATATTATTCTGCTTTTAATAATCTTTTATAGTATTATTCCTATTTTGCGAGCCATACTATTTATTGAACCCTCAAATCTTCTTAGTGGGGATGTGTTGCATCATTATTTAATACTCTAAACAAAAATGTCTGTAGATCATTCACAGATATAGCAGTATATAAGGCTGAGTATCTAGAAATAACCGTAAAAACAGAATTATACATAATAAGATTCTAGTGGATGACTTAAAAAATCTATTTAGTATGGGGTCTCACTACACAGATCAAAATCATAGTGATCCTCCTGTTTTTAGCCTCCCAAGCCCAGTCTCAGTCTCAGCACGCCCCAGGGGTGGGGATTGAATTCTGGTCCCTGCACCTGCCTAAGCAGGTGCTTTAGTCTACTGAGATATCCGGCTTCAGTAGATGATGCTTTAGTCTACTGAGCTATCTGGCTTTAGTGGATGATTGTTAGAGAATTATATGTTGTGTTTGATAAAGTTAATCCTATTCATCATGAGTTTTAGGATATTATCATCAGAATGTTTATCTGTTTACATCAGAAAATAGAATGTCTCCAGAATTTAACTATCCTGAATGAAATTTAGCATCCTATGCTCAAGCTCTGCCCCTTTCCTCTGTCCCCATAACCCATCTGCTGGACTTTTTCAATTCCACTTATAAATGAGATCATGTAGTATTTGTCTTTGGGTGTTTGATATTTAAAAAATTTCATGTAGCATAAACCATATTGTTAGAAATGACAGAATTTCCTTTTTGTAAAGCTGCATAATATCATTTTATGTATTATTATGGTTTGTGTCTAGTTGTCCCCCCAAAGCCTCCTGTAGTCATGGGTCGGGGACTTCTAGAGTTTGAGATTAATTCATGCTCCACTGGGATTATGGGTATTCCACTGGGTTTAGAGGTTTTAGTACTGCTGAGATTATGGGTGTGAGTGCTATGCCCATCCTGGGGCAGAAAGCCTGAATGCAGTATAAGAGAAACAGAGAGACAGACAGACAGACTCTTTCTCTGTTGTCATTCCACCACCATGAACTAGATGCTCTCTGCCGTGTGCCATTCTGCCTTGAAGCCAGCCAAGTATGGACTTAAACCTCCAATAACTGTGACCAAATAAACCTTTTATTCCTTCATTTTGGGCATCAGGCATTTGTCCCAGCAATGAGAGAAGAGTAACTGAGATAAAATTTGGTACTAGGAGTGGGGTCATTGCTGTGGCTAAACCTGACCATGTAGATTACAAGTTTTTGGGAATGGTTTATGGAAAGAGATAGGAAATATTTGGAAAGGTTGTCTACTTGTGAGGAGCTGGAACAGCTTTCTTTGTTCTGTAGAGGAGATTTTGGTCAGAGCTTAGACCAGAAGACTGTCAGGAAGCCTGCCTATAAAATCAAGGCTGGGGAGGTTTCTGCTGGGAAGAAGGACTACATTGGTTGTTGGACTCCAGATGATTTGTGCTGTGGCTTGGCCAATGACTGTTGAATTTTGCTTATGTCCAGAGACTTTGCCTGAGACTGAGTTTAAGCATGGCAGACTGATTAATCTTTCAAAAGATATTTCAAAACAGCCAAATATTGGAGCAGTGGCATGGCTATCATTAGGAGCTTTTAGCCAGATTTATGTTGAAAATCAAGAGCAAAGAGCCAAGCAAAATGATTTAAAATGTGAGCTTGGCCAGAAAGGAGGCACCAGGAAAGCTGTGAAATGCAAAGTCAGAGCTGAGAGGATCTCCACGGTCAAGAGGGAACCAGAGAATGGAAAAGATGGCCTGAGGGCATCACAGGAGGCTGTAGGTCTCCACCCTTTGCAGTCTCAGAACTGCAAAAGTCAGGGACTTTGCCTTGAGGAAAAAGCTGCTGAGTCCCAGGTTTCAGAATGGCAGCAGCGGCCACACCTGGTTCCAAAATGTCACCAGCATGGAGAATTTGTTCCTGGGAATCAGGCTCAGAGTGTTCATTAATCCAGGCACTTGACCCCTACAGCCAAGAGAGAAGGAAGCCTGGCTACTCCTTCAGCTGGTAGCAGTCCTTGGCATCATCCACATGGTATTGGTTTAAGGCGCTTGTAGAATGCAGGAGTTCTGAGGTTCAGAAGGCTTCCACCTCTATTTCAGAAGAAGGCCTGGGAGGCCAGGTAGTGTGCCCTAGAGAGGGCAGTGTGTAAAGCTGTGAGTGAAAAGCCTATTCAGTGGAAACCCCAGAAGTTTGGAAAAGACAGGAACATGAATCATTTAAGAGAAACTGCAGAGTAGAGGTAAAGCTGGCCTAAAAGAGAAGCCATGGGAGCTATCACCAAGAGTGCCATAAGGGAAAAACCATGGAAGGCCTTTGGAGCTCAGAACTCAGTACAGACTGCTTCAGATATTCCAACTGGGACTATGGGATTTAATGTTTGCCATGCTGGATTTTGGACTTGTGTTTCTACCAGTGTTTTGTATTCCCCTGTTGTTTGCAACTTTTGGAACAGTAATGTTTATTTTGTGCCTTTGGATGTTGGATGTGTTTAACTTTTCTTTTGTACAGGGGCTCAAAGTTAAGAGTTTGCCTTGGATCTTGGAGGAGACTTGGGACTGGGACTTTTCAACAGTGCTGAAACTGTTGGGACTTGGGCAACTCTTAGAGATGGACTAAAATGTCTTTTGCACAAAGGGATGTGCATGAGACTTTGGGGTCCAGGGGAAGAATGTTATGGTTTGTGTCTAGTTGGCCCCCCCAAAGCCTCATCCAGTCATGGGGCAGGGACTTTTAGAGTTTGAGATTAACTCATGATCCACTGGGATTATGGGTGATCCACTGGGTTTAGAGGTTTTATTACTGCTGAGATTATGGGTGTGAGGGCTATGCCCAACCTGGGACAGACAGCCTGAATGCAATATAAGAGAGATAGAGAGGCAAACTCTGCGTTGCTGTTACTGTTGTTGGCCTGTTGCCATTGTTGCTGTTTCACCGCCATGAGCTGCTGTCCTCTGCCATGTGCCCCTCTGCCTTGGAGCCAGCTGAATATGGACTGAAACTTCCAATAAGCTAAGTAAGCTGTGACCTAAATAAACCTTTCCCTCCTTCATTTTGGGTGTCAGGTATTTGTCCCAGCAATGAGAGAAGAGTAACTGAGACATGCATTACCATAATCTGTTTCTTCATCTACCAGCATCTAGAGTGCTTTCATGTCTTAATTGTTGTGACTAAAACCGCAGTGAGCATGGGAGTGCAGGTGTCTGTCTTCTTGACATAGTGGATTCATTTTCCTCAGACACATATTGTCTGGTCCAAATAATGTTTAAATTATTTAAAGTTTAAAAAAATGATCAGTTAAAGAAAAGAGAGACCACCCTCTGTTTATTGAGTAACCCAAGTTCCTAAAACCTCAGATGGGACAAAACCTCAGGCCTGACTTGGGTAAACATTTAATCTCCGGCCTGGGGACATTCCTGTGAAA